>BQNB010001676.1:57470-131341 GCA_026074375.1 Tanacetum coccineum
TTCTTCAGTTGATCGTCGTACCGCAATACCAAGTTCTTCAGCCTTCTTTCTTACTTGACACCCTCCTTTGGACGCCATCAATCGTCTAACTGCTTCAACAACCATTGACCTGGTCACTTTCTCATCTCGACAAGCCCATTCCCTCGCATATATCCCCGTTCCAAGCACCTCGATTATCAGAGTAGCATTCCTTGGTTGATCTGAATGCATAGGCCATGCAACTATTGGTACTCCCATACTAATCCCCTCCATACACGAATTCCACCCACAATGACTCATAAAGCCACCTATTGACACATGGCCTAATATTTCGAGTTGTGGTGCCCAGTCCCTCACCACGATTCCCACTCCGCTCATTTCGACCCGTTGCTCATACCCTTTTGGTAACCCGACTTTACGAATATCATCATCGTAAAAAATATCAGCTCGATCAGCTTCCCTCACTACCCATATAAACTTATGACCACTTTCTTCTAACCCGATAGCAATCTCTTTGGCCTCATCATCAGTAAAAGACACTGTGGTACCAAATGACACATAAATAACCGAATTTGGTTCTTGTTTATCTAGCCAGTTTAATATCTTGCTTGATCCTGTGCTAGTGTTCGTATGATCGAGTATGGTCACCGGGTTAAATGGGCCGATAGCCCAATTTTTAGTCGTACCCGATTTGATCTCTTCTTTTTTAAGTAAGTTTAAGTACTTTTCTTCAAATACTTTACTCGTGTTGTAAAGTGTCCCTAAACTATTTTTCTTGCAGGATGAATCTTCAGACATAAGAAACTCAATAAACTCGTTAGAAAAACACCCTTCCATCGAAGGAACTTTCACCCTAAGTAGTTCAGTTTCATCGTCCAGCTTTAATGTTTGTGTTTCTCCCCAATAGTACCAAAAAGAAGTAAAAGCAGAAGAGCTTTCAAACATATAAAGCTCAGCATTAGGTACCGAAACAAAGTCTTGGACAACAGAACTCATCACATAATCATGAACGATCGCTACTCGTTTGGTTGTCACTGAGAGATTTCGTATCAGTTTAGCAAAGGGTTCACGAAGGTGCATTATGGCATTGAATGATGGCATGAGGTGGTTAGGAAAGCGAATGCTGGCGTTTGGGTCGGGCGGAGGGTTAGGGAAAGACGGTATTGGTATATCATGGAAATGAATGTTGGAGGCCGCGAGTGGTTCCCACCCTTGCACACGAAGCTTGGCTTGGCAACTGTGGCTCGTGGCACAAACAAAATGGACAGGCAGGTTATAGGCGGAAATGAGGCGAGAGAGGTGAAGCAGTTGGTTTAGATGGCCTTGTGCTATGAAAGGAACCATCACAACACATACTTCTGAATGATTTTGGCCCATTTTGGAAACCTTTTTTTGGAATGATGATGAAGTGCTTTTTGTGGTATAAATAGATGTCAAGTACTACTATTAGGGTTTTGTATGGAATGTATCGATTTTGTGGTGTCAATGAGACTATGACACGAAATGGGGCTATAATGGATCATCAAACTGCTGCAATCGTATTTTTGTAAGATGGAATCTACAAATACAACTAAATTCATAAGATGTAAGCATCATATAATGTACCCAATGCATGCAACATACAGTTTTTTTTGTTATTATGTCTATATCGAATTTCAAATCTACACCAGGTTCCAAAATCGCCTCCCTTTTTGGCCTATCTCTGCTAGTTAGTAACTGAATATGCTGTTACAATCTTCATGTGATTATGGAAACCATCCTTGTTTTTTCAATAAGGGAATCCCACACACTAAATTATAAGAGAAAGGGTGCGTACACATTGCAAGATCGGAATTTAACTGAAAGCCTCGTTTCAACAAAGCATATCGTTAGGGATTCCCTGCACACGAATCCAATCATCTCGCTCCAATGAACTTACTTTGAGCGACTTGAAACACATTCCAATTGCAATTCAAACACAGGAAAAAAAACGATGAATTTCTTCCTTTTTACTTAAAGGCGATAATATTTCGGTTTCCCCATATATAACAGAAAACTACTGAAAGCAACACTTTCCAAATTACTTGGTACTCCATAGCATTTTAACTCATTAACTATAAAAATGCAAGATAGAATGGATATATTATGAAGTTACAGAATTATGGTCGAGATTAGGACCTTATGAAAGATCATAATCTAGCTGAGATCCTACAAAAGATTGGCATGTATTCGGTGAGCAACATGAACCCGAAAGCATTCAAGGTCCTATAGCCTATTCTTATCTATATGAGGCTCGGGTTTAATGGTGGGTGATCAACCATCACTAGAGACGAGGACCATGCGTGAACCCATTACCCCCCATCCGCGGTTGACTGTCTTTGGCCCATGTTTGGTGGTCACCACTGAACCAAATGCACACTTTGATCCCTTCCAAAGGCTAAACCACCACCACCTCACCAAGGGATGTCAACGCGGCGGGGGGGGGGGGGGGGGGGGGGGAATATTAGGGCATAGCTGGTCCTTATCCCCATTCACCCGTTCGGGAATCCCGATTTACACCCCAACCTCGGTTCTCAACCTAGGTCAGGGGATCCCTACGGGTATTCGGGGATTTTTCGTGCCCTTATTGAAGTCAGGGATCCCTACGGGGATTCGGGGATTTTTCGCCCTTATGAATTATGCATACAAATTACATAACAAATCGAAGATATAAAAAATAACCTATAAAATGTGTTAAAATGCATACATTTTAGGTAGTTGGATTAATTAAATGTCATTCAACTTTAAATAAGTCCACACCGGATATCGGTTTTTTGCCATCAGGAAGTCCCCACCCCCAACAACCCAAACAGATATATTTTGAAAATGTAAATAAAAAATCTTAATACAGACTATTAATTTATGTCATTTTATTTACCAATACTAGTGATGGTTTTAGGCCGTGCAAAGCACGACCCACAATTGCTAACGATTATTTAACGTTGCTATACATTTTTTTTGGTGCAAAGGTGAACTAATATTTATTAGAATGACAAGTTACATCAATTCAAAAAAAAGAATAGACATGCCTATTCTTTTTATCCTAAATCTCAGCAAATTCAGTAGGAAAGAAACAGAGTATACTCTGATAGACTAAACTTCTATCTCGGATACAAACCTATATCTCAGGCAATACTACAACACTAATCTGGTACTTAAAACTATATTGTTTTTGCAGAAGCATTCCACCCTGCAGATCGTTTGTTCACCTTTTAGCACCAAAACCACCATATTTTCTTGACTACATTTCTGTACTCATCTCAGTCTCAAATCACTCAACCAATGATTTGATATGAAAGGGTAGACATCATCAAGCAAAATATAGCCCCATTCACACTAGTTAAGGGGCTATACCTGCCAAGCTACATTTCCCAAACTTAAACTCAATAAACCATCCAACATATACTACCTCACTAGATGGCTTAAAAAGTTAAGAGGTTTGGGCATCACTTAGCAGGGAACACACACCCTTAACTAGAACTAGTCTATCCTCCATTAACAATGTATATAGTGGATCCAGAAAGATTCTAATCCACCCAATACATTGTCCACCTAGTCTATTACCCTTCTCAAAAGGAAGCCCAACCTTATTGTACATATTGTTGAATTAGACTATTTGACCCACAACAACTATCCTGTTTCCTCCCAAGGCCAAACAAGGACAACTGTGAGGGTCAAAAAAAGTACAGTCATACCAATAATACTTCAAGATACAAGGTACTATCCTTTTGAATGGACTGAAATACATTCTGAAGATCATTATCAGCAACAAAGCTCATCTGATTATGATTTAATCAGATGCTACTTCAACAGCCAAACACCCCTTTATTGATATAAGTCAATGCCCCAACTCTTGTAAGCAGAGTGAACCTCATCAGTTTTCTCAACTTTTGGTCTAGACATTTTCATTCTCACAGTATCTTCAATGATATTCCATACTTTCTTCCAATCATTCTTCTCATCTTTGAAAATTCTTGAATTCCTTTCATTCCATATGAAATACACACTTGCTGCAAAAGTAACTTTCTTAAGAATGATCCAGATATTTCTTTTGTTTGGCAGACTAATCAACTCTTCCAGAATCACTTTTCATTCATTACTATCATTTTTCATTTGACATTTCTTCTTTGCAATATTCCAAATTTCAGCTGCATATTTACACTTAAAGAAAAGATGCTTATTGTAACACCCCCAAAATAGGTCGTAGCGGAAATATGTCCGGGAGTGTTACTTCATAAAACCATTGCTCAAGTCATGAGAGAACAACCTCTAACTATGTCGTTTGAAAAGAAATCTTGAATTATTTAGAATCTAATGCATATCACATAAGCCAAACATCTAATTCACCTAAGAAAAACACGCTTAAAAAGTGTCAACATGAAGTTGGTGAGTTCATAGGTTTTTGTAAGTATAAATGTTGAACCAAAGTTTTGTAGAGTATGTATGACCGTTTCAATCCTTAAATGTTCACCAAGATGTATGTATGAATGTTAAATCAAAGATGTGTATGATTATTGTATCCCATACAATAGTCATAAAAAGTTAAGTATAGTTGGATCACCATTGTTTAAAGTATGCATTGTCACTTTATTCAAGGCAACGCAAATATTCATGTGTGTATAAAGCAATGATTATGATTACTCGAAGTTCATGAAACTGCGGCTCAGACTTGGATGTATGCCACTAAATTCAAGGCACGGTAAAAGTTCACGCTCATGTATGTGTAGTTCCGTACTCCGATATGGTATAACGTTCGTTTGCCTAGTGATAGCTAATCACCCGAACGGGGATTGTCACACCCCAATAGATCTATTTTATAACATTCGCGCCTACCAACTCGTAGTTAACAGTTCAATCCGCTTAAGCTAATCCGTAATCATTTGGGTAAAAGTAAAGTAATGTCCTTGTTTTCAAAAATAAAGTGAAACAAGCAATGTATTTGTCCCAAAATAAGTAATTGAGTATGTAGACCAATTTGTAATATGAATTATAAATGCTCATGTAATAAATTCAAACCAATCATGTAAATAAAATTGGTAACAAGCATGTTCCCACCCCAAAAGTTGTAAAGTATATGTAAAACAAGTAAAACGTGGGGCTATAAACTCACCTCGAGTGAATGGACGGTAAATGGGTATCAAATGAGTGTATACGTCTTGCGTATGACCGAAGGCAACCTAATTACTTATAGGCCGTATGAGTACTAAGTACTTTGAATATCTAACACCATATATAATTCTATATAGATACATCACCATCTAATTGTATTTGTGAAATAATATTTAAATCGCATTTGATAAATACATCACCATGTATTTGTACTCGTATAATCGTATGAATAGTTCAGTCGCCTTTGTAAAATAATATTTATAAAGTCTAAAACATGTATAAATATTATTCAAGTGATTCTAAAATGTTTCGCAAAATTTTTTATTAAACACGAACCAACACTATTCATGTCAGGAAATAGTGTATATGTATAAAATAGTGTGTATCTTCCTCGTTTTAAGTTTGTTTTGTACGTTCTTTACGTCCCCGCTTTCGTATTAGAAAGATATATCAAAATATTACTTTTTTGTATTTTTAGTCCTCTGATAAACAGTACATTTTTTACTGTTCATGCACTTTTATAAATTTAATTATCGTAAAGCTCGTAAAAGTCGTATCTTATTCGTTTTAACTCCGATTTTAGTGATTCTTTCAAGCACGTCTTCGTAATTAAAAGTTCTATCAAAATATGATATTTTTCAAAAAGTATCTGAGATGAACAGTAATTTGTTTTATATAAAAACACTTTTTATATATTTAATTATCGTAAACTTGCAAATAGCATAACTTCTTCGTTATAGCTTGGTTTTTTGAGTTCTTTATATGCCTACGATCCTTGTAACATGTAGTATTTTATAAAAATATAAAATAAATACTTTATTTTCGAGATTAAAACAGAAGGTTTGTATCATTTTGTTAAAATGTGTTTAAAACTTGTTTTTATAAGTTTTTGGCATGTGTGAATTACTACAAGTCCTCTAACATGATTAATACACTAACTTGTGTATATTTATAGTTCTCTAACATTTTTCCAATGATTTTGTCCAAGATTAACATGTCCTTGTATTCCATTTACTTATAAACTTTAACAAGTAAACTTTTTAAACAACTAGTTTATATATACTTTTTATAAAGTAACCCATACTTGTATAAGGCTTATACTTCCATTACAACATGTATTTAACATCCATATAACATATGACAAAGTTTATCAAACCATAATCAAGTGTAAAATTCCATTTTACAAGTTAATAAGTTTCCTAGATGGTGATTTACTACATAGAGAATATATACACATAAAATCATGAATGTAAAGAGTTTAAGAGTTTTAGATGACCTTAATATGAAGTAGGATGATGAATAACAAGATCTAAACCCTAGTTTAGATATTAAACCCAAGCTTCCAATACTTAGAAAACCCTAAATCCAATGAAACCCTAATCTTAAACCTTTCTTAATTAACCCTTGTAAATGCTTAACTAAACCTTCAAACCTTCTTGGTATATCTTAGATATGATGTAAGATCACTTGAATGCTTGCTAGAATAAAAACTACGGATTATTTAGGTGTTTTTGTGTTTGGCCATGGGTTAGGATGGAAGAACAAGAGAGATATGTGTAGTTTTTGCTAAGGAATTTGTGTTGTATGTTTTTCTTACTAGTAGGCTTCCTTATATACACCAAGTGAGCTAGTTGCATACATTATTGGAAAGTCTAGATCACACAAAAAAAGGAGAGTGAAATAAGGAAGAAAATTGTGAAAACACTAGTCATGGTCTAATCTTATAATGAGCCATAGGTTGTACAAGTTCTAGTTGGTAAAATGTGATCTTTTCTCTTGTGTTTTTATCTCTATATCCGGCCATGTATACATGTGTATAAGGAAATTGTGTAATTTTTGAGTATTGGGTATAATTGTGGGTATTTGGTTGAGTATAGATAGGTATTGGTGCTTCCGGGTATGCCTAAATGTATTAAATTGCGAAACGTAAACGTTTTACGTGACCAATAAAAATAAAATATAAAAAGTTGATTATTAGTTTTGTAAAAATAATATATTGCTTGCTTGACATAAACTTTAATTTGTTTGGTGTCCGTTTACGTTGATTGTTGATTTTTAGTTTACGCGATTTAACTTAACAATTAAAATTAAAAGCAAACGCGTAGAAGTTTAAAATAAATAGTTGAATATTTATTGACGTAACAGATGTGAAAAATATGAATTGTTACAAATACCTAAAGGTATTAGCCCTTAGTCATAGTAACAAAACACAATATCATATATGAACGATTAAAGTAAAGATAACGATACGATTAACCGAACGCGTATAGCGTAGTATTAAGATTATAAGAGTTTTCCTATGACTTGAAGCTCTTTGCTGCCCTTCTTCTGCTCCTAAAAACATCTAATATCGTACTTGGTGGTTAAAAGCTCACTTACCCCCTTTAAAATCGTATTTAGGGTTCGGTATTTATAACCTCTGAAAACAGGTCGATACGCAGTATTCAAGGGGTTCGATATGGTGTATTAGCTAACTTGGAGTAGGCTCCACAATTATAATATTCTAGAATATCCGATGATCACTTCCCTATATGGCGTATAGGGTCTTCTTAATACAGCGTATTGCCTGAAATCGTGTTTGCTCTGAGTGTTGACCAAGGTATCATATACGGCGTATCAGCAGAAGTGGATACTGTGTATTCTTCAAAGTCAGGCAATGATCTCGAATTCGTCTAAGTCTTGGGATACGACGTATGTGTCTAGAATGATACGGCGTATTTGTTTTCAGAATTAGTAGACTTTCTTGAATTCTTCGTTTATGCTCCAAAACACGTGCTTTTCTCTATATTTCACCAATTGCTTGATAATAACTGAGATTAACAAATATAAATGATTAATTATCAAATCTCATATAAAATAATGTAAAACAAGCGATATAGATAGGATAAATGATGCTAATAATATGACCTTATTTGATGTCATCATAGGGATATGCTGGAACCGCACCTCACTACAATAGGTGTAAACTTTACCACAATAGATCTTGCATTATTCAATGTAAAACTGCAAGAGGGTTGGTCACCAAACAAGAGACTGCAGGACCCCTACCCCCGCAACAACTAAGAGAACCTCAATTACTTGCTTTGAATGTGGAGTGAAAGGAAATTTTAGGAGTGAATGTCCAAAGTTGAAGAATCAAGGTGGGGAAATCAGAATGGAGGTGAAAGAGCTCATGGAAGAGCATTTGTGATTGGAGGAGGAGAAGCTCGTCAGGACCCTAACGTTGTTACGGGTGGATTTTTCCTCAATAACTGTTATGCTTCTATCCTATTTGATACGGATGCCGATAAAAGTTTTATGTCAACTACTTTTACTCCACTTATTAGTATTGAGCCCACTACTTTACATGTTAAGTATACAATTGAATTGGCTGATGGAATGTTAATAGAAACTGGCGCTATAATTCGAGGGTGTACCTTGAATTTAGTAAACCACCCATTCAACATAGACTTAATGCCCATAAAACTTGGAAGTTTTGACCTCATCATAGGTATGGATTGATTGTCAAAGTATGATGCAGTAATAGTATGCGATGAGAAGATTGTTTGTATTCCTTACAGTAACAAAACCCTAACAATCCAAGGTGATAGAAGCGAATTGAGATTGAACGTAATATCTTGCATCAAAACTCATAAGTTTTTATACAAAGTATGCTACGTGTTTTTGGCACACATAACAGAGAAAAAGTTGGAGAAAAAGTAGGAGGAGAAGTGACTTAAAGATGTGCTTGTTGTACGGGATCTTCCGGAAGTCTTTCCCGAAGACTTGCCTGGACTCCTACCAACTAGACAAGTTGAATTTCAAATCGATTTGGTGCCTGAAGCGACACTAGTGGCACGATCACCGTATAGGTTAGCCCTTTCAGAGATGCAAGAGCTATCTAGTCAATTGCAAGAACTCGCGGATAAAGGATTTAACAAACCAGGTTCCTCGCCATAGGAGATCCGGTTCTATTTGTTAAGAAGAAGGATGGATCCTTTAGAATGTGCATTGATTACCGTGAGTTAAACAAGCTAAGTGTAAAGAACCGATATCCGCTACCAAGAATTAACGATTTGTTCGATCAGTTACAAGGTTTCGGTATCTACTCAAAGATTGATCTACTATCAGGTTATCACCAACTCAGAGTCCAAGACGAAGATATCCTAAAAACGGCGTTTAGGACTCGATATGGACATTTCAAGTTCTAAGTGATGCCATCTGGTTTGACCAACGCACCGGCGGTATTCATAGATCTGATGAATCGGGTGTGTAAACCATATCTAGACAAGTTTGTGATTGTATTCATAAAAATTATTCTAATTTACTCATGGTTTTTGTGGTTATTGTTGTGGTGTATGTGAAGTTACTGGAGATTAATGAGGTAATGAAAATTCTATGAACGTTTAATTGCATATTACTGCAAATCTTTTCAATGTTCTATCCTTCAATCTATACTAGTACGTCTTTTTTTATCACATTCACTTATTATTTGTTTTCATTCTCGCTTACGTGAAAGTGTCCGTTTTTGGCACACATAACAGAGAAAAACTAAATATCAGGATAAAGCCAAAAAAAGTTGTTGGAGAAAACGAGGAGCAATAGAGAAAAGGAATAACAAAGAGGAATGAAATCCAAAAAGAACAACCCAAAATAAAATACACCACAATTAAAACAAAAAAAAAAACTGTAAAATATAGATCTATCAACACCGTATAACTATGGAGGTGGAAATTCAAATAACATAATAAAGAAAAAAACCAATAAGGCAATAAGGAGATAAAAGAAGATAAAAAAACATAAAAGGAGTATAAATTAGAACAAGGGGTAAATTATCAATAACTTAAAGAAATTAAAAAAAAAAGACCTCGCTCCCCAACAACCGCGCTCCAACACAAAGGTACACATATGTGTAACTTGAAGGTATATCCAAACCCTACCTACATAGCCAGTCTCGACCCAACCTATTAGAAGCGAAAAGGACTTACCAACAAAGTAGCCTCATTAGTACGATGGTCAGTGACGTGCTTGTCTTAGTACCCACGCTTAGTTCCAGTCCCTGTGACATTGAAAGGATACCGAAAAAACCCAGAAGCAAATCCACCAAAGACGTACAAAACATCGTCGGTTGCTATGATAGGTAAAGTCCAAAAAAACTATGCAAACACCCCCCGGCGAATCAATGCGCGGAAATGAGGTACCTCCCGGATGCGCGTCCCTCCAGCCGCCAACGCGTGGCCTGCCTTCGAGGACCCTTTTTGTACCTTTATGGTATCTGCCGGCCATCCCCCAATCCACAACCACAGATCTCACCGATCTCGCTCCCACTGTCCATAGTTCCGAAGAGCGCGCGACCTACCCTAACCTACAAAATACCCATACCTCATTTTCCTTCACCCTCGAAACAATTCCACAATTGCCCATCATGCACCACACATTCACATACTACATGACCCCACCTACCACTCGCTTCGACGCCACCGAACCGTCGCAATACCTCTAGACACAATAAAACAGACCCCTAGACAACAAACGGCCCACCCTGCGAATACCAGTATACGTGGCCTAAAATTGCAAAAACGACGGTCCTCGACCAGGCCCTGAGAGGTTCGTCGTCCCTCCGATACGCCGCATTATTCCCCTGAGGCAGGTTGCGATTTCACTCCAACTCTCCAGCACACAAAGATAGGATAAGAGACAACCCGTGTCGTCTTTTAATAACCCTGTATTTCCATTTTTCGACACCTGGAAGGGAATAATTCTTGATCCCCCCGTGCGACTAGCCCCCTACCCCGGACCCCTAGGTCCCCGGATACAGGAGCTCCTGTCAACCCCTGCATACGGCCCCCTGTGAGCCTTGTCGCTTCCCCCTTGCCGCTCCTAAATCCAGAGTTCTAACAAATGCCAGTCTTTATGACCTTCCCATGCTCTCTTAGACCCCAACTCCGTCCGCATCGCTGGGGGAATTCCCCCCCACAAACCCCCACCTCGTGAGAGACTTTCGTATCCCTATTCCGTCGAGGACTTATCCGTATTGTGGTTGCTACCCCCCGGTTTCGTTATGTTTGTCGGCTATGTAATACTTAGATCATTTCTTTTTCACCAACTGGCTATGGCTAGTTATATCTGTTGATCATTGGTACTTTAATCTTTCAAATATTGGTGCTTCTGCACATTGGACTCATATCTCCCCAGGCAGTTTGTTCTGCATCGATAGACGCCATGCTAATTTGAAAAGCCGCAAAGCGACACACTGGCCGTCTGAAAGAAACTCACCCGTCACTTTATATTAATATCGTCACGATAGGGATCTGATGTACTCTTTTTACGGAGGGAGAGGCTGTACGGATCAGCTGCGTATCACAATAACATGCGCAGCGTTGTACAGAAGTCATCCAAACGGATGAAATCTGCGTGGCGACTACTTTGGTTGTAGTCAAAACCAAAATCCATCCCACCTCCCTTCGATCAATACAAGAGAGATCAATATACCCCCTGTTTTTCGTATCTCAGGAACTGTGACTAGATCCCCAGAGGCAGGGGACCCAGGTAGAGGGGTGGAGGCTAGAAAAGTCTGCTCTTGCTTTTGTTTAATGTGCGTACTTGTGCTATCTACATTTAATATTCTTACTTGTCTCAGGTAACTTATTCCTGGTATAGCAGACTCTTTATCTTATTTTCTATTTTCCAGAGACGCTCACGGTTTATCAGTGTGATATGAAACATAGGTCCCGCCATGCTCCTTAGAATAGGTCATATTTGGAATAGATCTCTGTGGATCCTGGAATCTTATTTATTTAATATCCGGATTATTTAATAATTCGGATAATTAATGGTATTTCGCTGGCGTGGCGTCTACTCTTCTATAATATTTTTATGGATATATTTATTGGTTTTTGTTCATCATTTAAATTTTTTACTTTGTCCAATTCCAATTGGACTTCTCCTCTTAATTTTTAAAGGAATTATTTTAAAATATAACCCAAGTTCCCCTCCCGACACTTGCACCAAGTTTAATGCAACACTTAATGGGAAGAGATCGCTGGGAAGGTCCACGAATGAAAGAGAGGAGTAAGTATTCGTTGAACTAGGGAGAAGGTGCATTAGAGATAGTGAAGATACAGGAGCAATTGGATTGAGCCATGTTGTTAGATAGCATGGAGTTCCAGTCGGGGGTTTCTCGTGGATGTCCTTTTGTATTAGAAAAGCGTAAGGTGGGACCCTTTTGGGATCGGTTCTACTTCTTGCTTTGACTACGGTGTTTAAGTAAAGATTAGAAAGTGTATTGGATGGGTTGAAGGTAATATTACTTAATTTTACTCGTAGGGGTGGTAAGTAATCTGGGTTATTCCTGGACAGCCCGTCTTTGAAGATGGTGTGAAGGACGTAATTGGGTGTTGACTCCTCGTGAGGGCGTGGCAAGGGGGTGTTTGGGGGGGTGAGGGGGGTGGGGGTCGCTTAAGGGTTGACATGGGTGGGTGTATGGGGGGGGGGGTTTTGGAAAGAACAGAGAGGAGCGGCGGTTGTGTTGTTTAGTTGGGTATTAAGTAGAGGGTGTAGGCGAACGGGGAGGGCGTTCGGGGTGGCTGAGATGAGTAGCGTGGGGAGGGAGGGAGCAAGCGCGGTGGGGATGAGGGCGGGCTGGGTGGTGGCGGAGGGTGGAGGGGGGGTGGCGGGTGCTGTATCGGGCGCCATGGTCTTTACTGGGAGGGGCTGCGCAATAGTGAGTTGTATCGCGATTGTTTACGGTCATGGTGGGAGGGCTGGTAGGTTCCTATTCGATTTTGCATAGTTATATAGTGTTGGTGGGTTCCAGTATTACGGTTCGGGGTGGGCGAGCGGGTAAGTGGATGGGGGCCGTTTTTATATGAATTTACAAATATTAAATCCCGTCGTCTGGGCTGCGGTTTTCTTTAGTTAGTTGGTCCTTTAGTCTCCGGTTTAGTGGCTCTATGTAGGTTGGTAGCTCGTAGAGGGTTCAGTGGTTTGTGCTCCGGCATCATCGTGTGGGAGTGCAGGTCGGGAGGGGGAGCACATGTCTTGTGCGGTGGGGATTTAGTCTCTCGTTCAGTGGGCGTACAGGGAGTGGTTCTTAGAGTAACTCCGGAGTGGGGTTGTTGTATGGTATTTGTGGTGTGGGCGGGCGGTGAGGTCATGGTGTATGTTAAGTGTTTGAGAGGCCTGGGTGAGTAGGGTAGGTCGTGCTCGTCCGAGGTTTTTCTTTTTTTTTTCATGTATTTTTTTATTTCATTTTTGTGATTTTTTAAGTAGAACAAAGCTATTCGGGGATGAGGAGAAAAACACAGCATTGGTCTGTCGGTATACTGGATACTTGAAGATAATCGATGAAGTTGCAGGTTTCTTATTATTTCATCACCGAACCTCGATTTCTATACAAGAATGTAGTTAACAAACGGAGATTGTTGTGTCAGGACTTTACAGTATATTATTAATAAAGTTATAAAAATGGTTCCGCGATTTCTTAACTATCCTCAAAGCATTTATCTATCTATATGGTTATTTAACTATCACGCAACATCACGTAGGTCCCAATAAAGTCAGAGGAAAATGAAAAGATCTAGCAAGTTATCAAAGCATAGTAAGTGTTCTGGATTGTACCAAAAAGACTTAAAGACTTAAAGATTTTAGATTATGAGTTCCTCAATTTATTTAAATCTAATAATCAGGGCCATTTCCACCTTACTTTCTTTTTAGCTTTTCTTTTAGGACTCGTTATGTGGTGATGAGTACATATTACTCGGTACATTTTCATAATGTAAATCGGTTCCATGGGATTTGCCTTTGGTAACTATTGACTCCACGAAACGCGACCGTTTTTTTGCACTGCGGTATTCACCTTAGGATTGATGTATCGGGAGGTGGACAGGCTGTGTGGTGGTCGTCCTTCATCTAGTTCTATTGATGGGGTTTGTTGTAAAACCTTATCTAGACAAGTTTCTTGATTGTATTTCATACTTCAAATTTCTTAATTTACCACTAAATGCTCCAGGAGTGGGGACATTCAAGGGTTAAGTCAGGGGTGAAAGAAATCACATAAAGTAATAAGAAAGAAAAATATTTGACTATGAACATAAGAACATGATTTGAAGGAAAGCAGCACACAACATTAATAAGTTAACTCATATTAGAATTGTTTAAGTAATGAGGTAGTTGTGCTTGTTTTGTAAATAGTCCATGTTGGTGGTTATTTGTAACTCCCAGTTGTGTTAACTTAACGTTCTATATGCCTTTATATCTATTGTGGGTTTGTAATATGCCAAGCTCAGAGTCTCTAATTATCGTTGTAGCTGAATTTTTGGATTATAATAAAGTTCCAAATTTCTCTCTAGGCTATGTATTCACCTAATAAGGTCAGGCCTGTAACGACGTTGTGATCTTACGCAAAGATTGAAAGCTGATCTGACAAAGGACTGGGAAAAACACCTCACCTACGGAAAACTCCCATGTATGGATGTACTTTGTTATTTTTTACGGTTTTGCATCGCTTGTCACGTTATATAGAAGTTTAACACAGCCAGGAAGAACATGAAGAGCACCTAAAGTTAATCTTAGAATTGTTTAAGAAAGAGGAGTTGTAAGCCATATTCTCTAAGTGTGAACTTTGGATAAAAGTACAATTTCTCAGGCATGTAATCAATAGTCAAGGCGTACGCGTTGATCCCGCTAAGATTGAAGCTATCAAGGACTGGGAAACACCTACGACTCCCATGGAAGTACGTTAATTTTTAGGTCTTGTCAGATATTATAGACGATTTATTGAAGGTTTCTCTAAGATCGCCAATCCTTTGACTAAACTGACTCAGAAGAACCAGAAGTTCGATTGTGAGAAAATGAAGAGTCAACATTTCAACTGTTGAAGCAAAAGCTTGGTACTACACTAATTTTAGAATTACCCGAATGAACCAACAACTTTGTGGTTTATTGTGATGCCTCGCACAAAGGGCTAGGTGTTGTATTGATGTGAAAGGAAAAAGTCATAGCCTACGCATCTCGTCAATTAAAAATCCATGAAAAGAATTATACGACTCACTATTTGGAGTTTGGAGCCGTAGTGTTTGCTCTCAATATCTAGAGGCACTACTTGTATGGCATGAGGTGTACCGTGTTTACGGATCATAAGAGTCTACAACACATACTTGATCAAAAGGAGTTAACATGAGGCAGCGTCGATGGATCGAACTGCACAGTGATTATGATAGTGATATTCATTATCACCCTGGGAAGCCAAATGTTGTAGCTGATGCTTTGAGCTGAAAGGAATGTGCTAAGCCGCTACGAGTCCGAGCCTAGTCATGACAATAAATTCAAACCTCCCGTCATAGATTCTGGATGCACAAGCCAAAGCTGTCAACGAAGAAAACATTAAGAATGAGAACCTACGTGGTATGGACAAGAAGTTTGAGACTCGCCCAGATGGAACCCGATGTTTCATGAACAGGAGTTGGTTATCACATTTTGGTGTTTTAAGGGATTTAATTATGTACCAGTCGCATAAATCCAAGTGTTCCATCCATCCTTGATCCAACAAGATGTACCACAACATCAAGAAATTGTACTAGTTGCATAACATGAAGGAGACTATTTACCCCCTATGTCAGCAAATGTTTAACATGCTCGAAAGTAAAAGCTAAATATCAAAAACTATCCAGTTTGCCGGTACAACCTGACATACCCCAATGGAAATGGGAACGAATAAGAATGGACTTTATCACAAAGCTACTAAAGACGTCAAGCGGTTATGACACTATTTGGGTGATAGTTGATCGTCTTACCAAGTCCGCATATTTCCTACCAATCAAAGAGACTGATAAAATGGAAAGACTGACAAGAATTTACTTGAAAGAAGTAGTCTCAAGGCATAGAGTGCCAGTTTCAATTATCTCAAATAGAGAAAATATATTCACATAGATTTTGGCAGTTGCTCCACAAAGCTTTGGGAACTCGTATGGAATGAGCACTGCATATTATTTGCAGATCGATGGGCAAGGTGAAAGAACCGTCCAAACATTAGAATACATGTTACGCGCTTACGTGATTGATTTAGGTAATGGTTGGGATAAACATTTACCCTTGGTTGAATTTTTTTACAATAGCAGTTACCATACCAGCATTAAGGTTGTGCCATTTGAGGCACTTTAAGGTCAAAAGTATCGACCCCCTGTCTATTAGACCAAGGTTGGTGATAGCCAACTCACTGGTCTAAAGATCATTCATGAAACCACCGAGAAGATCATTCAGATGCGAAGGAGGATGCATGTCGCTCGTGATCGTCAGAAGAGGCACGCTGATGTGAGGCGTAAACCCCTTGAATTTCAAGTTGGGGATAAAGTTATGTCGAAAGTCTCGCCATGGAAGGGTGTAATACATTTCAGGAAATGAGGATAACTGAACCCAAGGTATACCGAACCATTCAAGGTTGTAGCTAGGGTTGGCCCTGTAGCTTACCGACTCGAGCTTCCACAAGACCTCAGTGGTGTTCACAACACATTTCACGTCTCTAATATGAAGAAGTGCTTATCAGATGAATCACTCATCATTCCATTTGAGGTAATCCAAGTTGATGACAAACTACAATTCATCGACGAACCAATGAAAATTATGGACTGGGAAATCAAACAGTTGAAACAAAGCCGCATTTCGATCGTCAAGGTTCGTTAGAATTCCTGGAGAGGTCCTGAATTCATTGGGGAACGTGAAGACCAATTCCGTAACAATTACCCGCACCTTTTCCCAGACACCTTACCATTGAATACCACAAACTAAATTTCAGGACAAAATTCATTTAACTGGGGAAAACTGTAAAAACTAACATTTTTCCAAGTTAATATTTAACTATTAACTTGAACGTTTTACTTTGAACACATGAATATTTGATTTTTTACGTATAACCGTTAAGTTATCATGCGTAACGAGAAACAACTTTGAACATATTCTGTCTCTAGACTAAGTTTAGCCTACATTTAACTAGTACATTATCATTCTCATGAGCATGATTTATAAGTCGTCATATTAAGCGTGTTTTGCATATGATGTTTTTTTTATTTTTTTAGCACAATATTACGTAAATCATTCAATTCTTGCATTACATTTCATGTATGCATGCACAACATACACAATACCCTTACTACCTTTGTAATAATACATCTACTAGTAATTTAACACTTTCAAAAACTACATCCCTCCCCCTGATACCTATGTAAGGCCGACCACCCACACCTAACACCTCCCAAAGAAGAAATTATAACATGTTCTTTCCAAACTTATACCTCCTACGTGCCTAAACTATGTTAAACAAAGAACCAAGCTCTAACATATGTCTAGTACTTTCATTGAAGTCATTTCATGTATATTTTACTTATCATACTTCATTTCATATCACCACTATAGATTTGTTGTGTTGGAAGTTGTTCTAAACTTAGTTTTAAGATACCCTAAATCTGCCTGGAAAATAAGTTAATTTGTGAGCTTGTTTTAACCACTTTAAAGAACCCTTTTTGCCAAATTTCTTTCCATAACCTTGTAATAGAAGGTCTTAGGTATGTTTCTATACAATTTTATTAATTATGGAAATTTTTAGCATTTTCATATAATCTTTGCAAAACTGTTTATCAATCAGCTATGTTTCTAAGTTCGAATCTTGCAATTTTATTTTGAATGCCTTAAACATTGAATCTATGAAATAGACTATACAATTTAGAAAGGTGAGGACAACAGTAATGACCTAATATTGGTTTCCTGTTCAAATCAATTTTTTAGTACTTGAATAGTGATGATGAGCCGTTTAAATTGGTGTATTTTGGACAGCCCACATGATTTTCTACCTAAGTGAAAAAAGTGTTTTACTTGAACTTTCTTAGTGTTTTGAACATATAAAGCTTTTATAAAACATCACTACAAATGTATATGGGTGATAAAACTTTATAAAACTCATATGCATATACCACATGTCGCATTGTACATAAGGCGTCTTAGTTATTTAGGTCGCAGTTAGGATCCGTTATTCGTTGAACTTGCTTATATTTCCTATTGTATCACTTCGTTGATGTGAGTTTCATAGCCATGTGTTTACTTACTTTATACTCATTTTTGAAACACTTTAGGATAAGAATACATTGCTTGCTTTTACTTATGGACACAAGTGCGTTAAACTTTTTACGGGTTGCCTAAGTACCAGTTATCCCACTATTGCCCCCCACTATCATGAACCGTTAATTACTTTGTGTAAGCACGAATGTTGTCAATAGATCTATTGGGGTTGACACTGCCGTCCAGGTTTGATAACTTTCACTGGTCAAACGGACGCATTCCATTTGGGGAAATTTAGGTGTTCTCAGGACACCTACCAGGGCAACAACTTGTAATAACGCAAACGTAGGTTAAGGCTTCAGTGTAATGAGCTTAGTGCAACCGTAATACTATTTTGTGATATTGTATTTGTTATAATAGTCACACCCGGAAATATAGTGGTCCACGTTTATACTTATATAAACCTATGATCTCACCAACTTTATGTTGACGTTTTAGCATGTATTTCTCAAGTCCATAACTTGCATGATCTTGCTTAGCACTTGAAGTCTCATGTTAGGGTCACCGTTGCGGTTGCGTCACATTGGAGATTTCATGCATAAACATATATTGTTTGATTGTATTAAAGCTTATTTTGTATTTTGATGTGAAACTTTGAGATTTGTCTTGTTGGAATACTTTCTTTAATAAATGAATCAAACGAGGTATTTTTAAAAAGAAACATGTAGAGGTCGTTCTTTATATCTTGTGTTCTTTGTGCTATGAAGTCATACCTCGGGTACCTTTTTGCTGCGATATTTTGGGGGTGTGACATTTGCTGAGCAGTAATAAGGTATGTAGTTACATAATTGTACATGTTTAATTAAATGTTTATATATATGGATCTAAGGGGATTAAACTGAATGTCTAAAAGTAATTTTTAAAGTCTTCCGTTGTATTAATTTTATCTGATAAACACTATTTTCTTGTTATGAACTTGTAAATTGTTTTTTGAAATTACTGCCTGTTACACTCATGGTTTTTCATCAGTATTTATGTTCTGGTTAACACATTGTATTGGCTGCAAAATAAGTTTGGCTTTTATGCAGACCCGCCAAGTAATTTTTTGTCTATAGAATAAAATGACATCACTTATATGCAACTAACAATATCGCTTGGTTTAAGCATATCTAAAAACCATAGCTCGTCTCTAAACATAATTGCTGCATTTTAGACTCTATTTGTATTTTGGATCGGATACTGCAGTGGATGCAAAATAAGGCACGCTTTTCTACAAACATTTTTTATCATGCCTACATTACGACTCACCAAATGACCAAACCATTATAGACAGGCAGATTATCATATAAATTAATAACTTTTTTCTTTATAAAACAAAATAATATCACTTATATGCAGTAAACAACATTAATTAGTTTAAGCATAATCTCAAACATGATAGCTCATCTTTAAAAGGCGTCATTTTACCCTTATACACAACTTTAAGCCTTAAACAAGCTAATTCTAACCTTAAACTGCATAAGACGGGCAACTATAAAAATGGTGCATCTCAGGCTTTACTCGCATTTCAGGTTGGATACTATAGTGGCTGCAAAATCATGTTTACTTTTATGCTAGCAAATTTTTATCATGCCAAAATTACGGCTGACCAACTGACCAAACCACTATAGCCATGCAAGAATCAAACACTTTCATTTTGGACGCTGTCGGATAAAACAATAACTATTTTCTTTACAATACAAAATGACATCATTCATACACAACCAACAACATCATTTCATTTAACCATAATCCCAAACATGATGTCCTATCTTTAAACATTGTAATTTTAACATTAAATACAAACTTAAGCCTTAAACAATAGTAATTTTAACATTAAATACAAACTTAAGCCTTAAAAGATCCAACGCAAGCCTTTGAGTACATAACACGGGTACAAAAGAAACTATTGCATTACACCATGCCTAAATTACGACTAACCAACTGACCAAACAATTATAATTTTCTTTTTTCAAAAGAAAACGACATCACTCATATGCAACCCACAACATAGCCCTTTTTGTAAAAACCCACAACAACCTAGAACCTACGCTGCGGAGTATTCGAATTAAAGAAGAATAAGCACACATGTATATACCAACAGGTGTTGTATACGATATAAAGTAATGCACAAGAATTAACCCTAACCAAATGATTAGTATTGAAAAGAATGAACGTACAATAACACCTCCCCTTCACCTCCTTTTGTGGCGATGAGGGGGAAGAAAACCAACCCTAGAACGAGTTGAAACTGGCTGCTACAAAGGAGAAACCGCGACTCGCGATTGCTTAGATTGAACATCGTTTGACACCCTTCTTATGGTATATATAGAGTTCTATAAACCGACATATACATCATTCCTTATTTGACTACAATTTGAACTAAAATTTCACAAAACCCCCTAAACAATCTAATATGAATACTAATCTATATAACAATTTACACCTTAATATCATATTAGAAATCTTCGATACACAGCAACTTCAACTAGTGTTGGAACCTCAAACCGGGGATCGCCTTTGTCAAGTGTAACACCCCCAAATAGGGTCGCATCAAAATAATGAGTCCGGGAGCATTACTTCATAGATCAATAGCACAAGATATGAGAACGACCTCTAAAAGAGTCGTTTAAAATACGATACATTGGATTTATTGAAATTGTTTAATACAAAGCACAACGGCTTAAATTGTTCAACATTTGATAACAAAGATTTTAGATCATAACAAAAATCCCAAGATGTAATGACTCCAAATCTTTAATGCATGACTCCCCAAAAGACTATCCCCAATGTATTCATAGCACCTCATGCCTCATTGACCTGAGAAAACATGCTCTAAAACATCAACATAAAGTTGGTGAATTCATAGGTTTATATAAATGTAATGTAGGACCGCAAGATTTCCAAGTGTATGATAGTGCAATAGATGCAAACATCACAAAGTGTAATTACGTTTCCCTAAGCTCATGACACTGAAGCTCGACATGTATGAATTGCAATATAAATTGCCAACATTGCCCTTGATGATGTTCTAACCCGCAACATCCCAAATCCGACATGGTATACATCCGTTGGTTCACTCCGTGACACCAGTGAGAGCTACTCACCCAGATGGGGATGTCAATCCCAAATAGATCTATTTATAACATTCGCGCTCACACAAAGTAATTGACAGTTCATGATAATGGGCACAGTGGGTTATCGCTACTTAGGCAAACACGTAATCATGATAAAATGTACACTTGCGTCCAATTTGTAAAACAATGCATGTTTCTCACCCCAAAAGTTGTAAATCATTGATATAGAAAACATGGGGCTATCTATTTTTACACTTTTAGTCCCCTAACTTGAAAAAGTTGCATTTTAGGTCCAATTAAGATTTAAGAAGTAACAAAAGTCTTCATTAGCCTTGCATAAGCTATATAAACTGTTTGGCTTAATAATAAGCTCGGATGAGCTTATTCGAGCCTGTTGGGCCCATGGCACATTAACTCTAACCTGAAAGTTCACATTTGGCCCATTAAGGGTTTCCAACTATTATCGTTTATGATTTTTGCCTCAAAGAAGTGTTGCAAACTTAGATAAGCTGTTTCACCATATTGGCTTATCCCATAAGCCAATAAGCCACGGTAATGGGCTTTTAGGCCCATTAAGGACCCGATAGGGTTTTGAGGGTGTCGGCTTATCCAATATAGGCCTATAAGCATTTAGGGTATTCAATAAGCCCATAGGTTCTGCCTTATCTTATAAATAAGTTGCTGGCCCGCATAAGCACTCGTCATTGGGATGTTGAGCCCGATAGTGGCTCGTTAAATCCACTAGTGTTGCGTTAGGGTTTCTTTTGTAACTTGTTTAGCATGTTAAGCATACTTGTCCTATGTTTAAGCAACTTGATGGAGCTACACTAGTCTCATACGAGTCTTACAATGATACTTAGCAAACTGATTAACAATATGCTAGCAGTACTAACTTCTGCTAGCAGTACTAACTTTGCTAGCAGTACTAACTCTACTAGCAGTACTAACTTCTGCTAGCAGTACTAACTTCTTAAGCCTGGCAGTATTAACTTCTAACTTAGCTCGTATCATACAACCCATCAGTGAGTTAACAAATTCGTTAGAGTTTGTTTGAGCTTGTGTTGGACACAAGACGCGGCTATGGTCTTGCTAACTTATTTCAACATATCCCAAACAACCCTAGTTCACATATACTATAGAGTACACATCCTTTATTGAGCAAGACAAGTTGTTAAGTATTATGATACGTGACATGAAAGTGTTTCTGTTTCCAAAAAAGTTATCAAACCTCTCGGCTAAATATTTTACGTGTGCATGTCATGTTTAAACATTCATGCTTATACACAAGATCTTTGTTACGTGCCTTATGGCTTTTGGTTCACCACACAAGTCTATATATGTTGTATATTATAAGACGTGGACATGGGTTGTGTCATGCTAGGCACGACCCATGTTTAGCTTGTTAACACATAATAACCGTGCCTTATGACACATGAAGCAAACATGAAACTTAAATATGAACATAGGCTAAGACACTTACAAGGGTCCTAGCTTCTTGAACGTGTGTGTCATGTAGTCGTGTGGAAACTCGACTTGTATACCCCAAGCCTTAGTTTAAACCGAATCTTTCTTGCTTTCAAACCCTTAAACGTATAACCTTAGCTTATAGATTACTAGATTATACCTTAGAACTCTTTGGTTGTGAGTTGTGGTGTCGTGTTCGTGGATTTGTGTCTCGGCTGTGGTGACCCGAACGAAGAGAGCAACAAGGATGGTTTTTGCTAGTGTGCCTTTAAGTGTGTGAGTGTGTAAACACTCTTGGTTGTAAGCCTTCCTATTTATAGAGAAAATATCTCTATACCACTTTCTAAAACCATGTCTCCTTTGCTAGAGAAGTGTAGTAGTTTAAGTACATGCTTAGGTGGTTTTTAGGGTAGTTTAGGCTTGATTAAGTACAAGTATTAATGAATTGGGTGATGTACAAGATTATGCAAGATTTTCTATGTTGGTTTGTGTGGGTGACGATTTGCTAAAGGGAGGGAAACACAAGATACAAATCTTGTGTAAGATTTGTTAAGTACATGTCTTAATTAATCCTAGGTTGTACAAGATTTAGTTAAGATTTGTGTGTAATACACAATGGTCCTTGTGTCGTGTGATATGAAGAGAAAACAAGACAAAGTGTGTTTGAGTTTAAGGTTTCCTTAACCTTAAACTAACTAAACATATATCCTTAAACTAACTATGGTAAACTAGGGGTTAAGGGTACATGTTGTAAGAGCTTGTAAGATTTTGTAAGAGATCCTCCTAATCCCTATGACCCTTGGACGCCTAGGATTATGTTTAGGGTACTAATGATTTGACAATTTCTAGTTATATGGGATAATGGTGTACTTAAGGTGGTTAATAACCATAGTATACAAGGTTTGTCTCATGCTAATGTTATCACATATCATGCCCGGCCCTTGTAGGCTTAGTGACACAAAAACTGTATAATTTTTGTATTTAGGGCGTAAAAGTGGGTATTGGTTTGAGTATAGATAGGTATAGGTACTTCCGGGTACGCCTAAATATATTTTTATTGCGAAACGTAAACGTTTTACGTAGCCAATAAAACTTCCAATGGAACGGCTAATGGTTCGTCAGAATAACATTTCTTAAGGTTGGATACATGAAACGTATTATGAACTCTGCTCAACTCTTAAGGAAGCTCAAGCTTGTAAGCAATGGATCCAACCTTTTCCAGTACTTTGAATGGTTTAACATATCTAGGGTTTAACTTCCCCCGTTTGCCAAAACGTACGACCCCTTTTCAATGTGAAACTTTGAGCATAACTTTATCCCCAACTTGGAACTCCATCGGCTTACGCTTTAATTTGGCGTAACTCTTTTGTCGGTCACGAGCTGCTTGCATTCTTTGCTTGATCTAAATGACCTTCTCAGTTTTCTCCTAGACCATTTTTGGACCGGTGAGTTAAACTTGTCCGACCTCGGCCCAGCAAACAGGTGAACGACACTTCCGTCCGTAAAGTTCCTCGAATGGTGCAGCCTTGATGCTAGCGTGATAACTGCTGTTATAAGAAAATTCAACTAGTGGCAAATGTCTCACCCAACCATTTCCAAAGTCGATTACACAAGCACGTAGCATATCCTCGAGAGTTTGGATAGTCCTCTCGCTTTGTCCATCAGTCTGTGGATGGTACACAGTACTCATATCCAAGTTAGTACCCAAAGCTTTCTGAAGTGATCTCCAGCAATTTGACGCGAATCTAGAGTCGTAATCATAAATGATTGAGACAAGTATTCTTTGCCTCGTGACTACCTCCTTTAGATGCATTCTCGCAAATTTCTCCATAGAATCAGTTTAGTGAGTTAACAAATTCGTTAGAGTTTGTTTGAGCTCATGTTGGACACAAGACGCGACTATGGTCTTGCTAACTTACTTTGACATATCCCAAACAACCCTAGTTTGCATATACTATAGTGCACACATCTTTATTGAGCAAGACGAATTGTTAAGTATTATGATACGTGACATGAAAGTGTTTTTGTTTCCAAACGAGTTACCAAACCTCTCGGCTAAACATTTTACGTGTACATGTCATGTTTAAACATTCATGCTTATACACAAGATCTTGGTTACATGCCTTATGGCTTTTAGTCCACCACACAAGTCATACATGTAATGTATATTAAGACGTGTACATGGGTTGTGCCATGCTAGGCACGACCCACGTTTAATTTGTTTAACATATGATAACCGTACCCTATGACATATGAATAAAATGTGAAACTTAAATATGAACGGCTAAGACACTTACAAGGGTCCTAGCTTCTTGAATGTGTGTGTCATGTAGTCGTGTGGAAACTCGACTTGTATACCTTAAGACTTAGTTTAAACAGAATCTTTCTTGCTTTCAAACCCTTAAACGTATGACCTTAGCTTATAGATTACTAGGTTATAACTTAGAACTCTTTAGTTATGAGTTGTGGTGCCGTATTTGTGGATTTGTATCTCGGCTGTGGTGACCTAAACAAGGAGAGAAACAACGATGATTTTTGCTAATGTGCCTTTAAGTGTGTGAGTGTGTAAACACTCTTGGTTGTAAGCCTTCTTATTTATAGAGAAAATATCTCTATACCACTTTCTAAAACCATGTCTCCTTTGCTAGAGAAGTGTAGTAGTTTAAGTACATGCTTAGGTGGTTTTAGGGTAGTTTAGGCTTGATTAAGTACAAGTATTAATGAATTGGGTGATGTACAAGATTATGCAAGATTTTCTATGTTGGTTTGTGTGGGTGACGATTTGCTAAAGGGAGGGAAACACAAGGTACAAATCTTGTATAAGATTTGTTAAGTACATTGCCTTAATTAATCCTATGTTGTACAAGATTTAGCCAAGATTTGTGTGTATTACCCAATGGTCCTTGTGCCGTGTGAAATGAAAGAAAAACATGACAAAGTGTGTTTGAGTTTAAGGTTTCCTTAACCTTAAACTAACTAGACATATATCCTTAAACTAACTATGGTATGCTATGGGTTAAGGGTACATGTTGTAAGGGTATGTAAGTGATTTTTGCTCCTTCCCACACCATTGGACGCCTAGGATTTGAGTTAGGGTACACATGATTAGACAATGTTTAGATATATGAGCTTCTCTGTACTTAAGTTGGTTAATAACTAAAAGTATATAATGTTTGCCTTATGTTTGTGTTATGTTTAATCATAACCAGTCCCTATAGGCTTAATAACATAAAAATTGTACAATTTTTGTGTTTAGGGAATAAAAGTGGGTATTGGTTTGAGTCTAGATAAGTCTAGGTATTTCAAGGGCATGTCTAAATGTATTTTATTGCAAAACGTAAGCGTTTTACGTAACCAATAAAAATAATATATGAAAGGTTATAAATTATATTCTTAATAATCATATAACACTTGCTTGATATAAACTTTAACTTGTTTGGTGTCCGTTTATGTTCGATGATGATTTTTAGTTTACGCGATTTAACGATAAGATAATAATTGAAAGCGGACATGTAAAACCCTAAAAATAAATAATGGAAATAATTGAGTCGGGAAATGACCTGAAAATGTGAAATGTTACATAAGATGTTTTAGTTGCTTGTAGAGATGATAAATCATGAGCATTCTCTTTTGGGAACATTTCTTGTAGTAAAGTTTTTGTTACTAGATCATCTACATGTGTATCAAGTGGTACTTCAGATGCACCTGATATATAGCTTGTTAGCTCAGGATTTCCCTTTAAGTTATGCACCACTAAGGTTGTTTGAGCATCAATATACACTGGATGACTCATAAACTCTGTCAATTCATTTGCAGGTGTTTCATCTAGCAAGGTCTGAATGAAGTCTAACGAAAAACTTGTAACCGTCTGACTGAGGTAGGTAGAATTGGGTGTCGCAGTAGACTTGTTGTGCATGAACACTCCATACCTTGTAGCGCCATTATCTCCATCTAGATTATCATTAGATAAATCTATATCAGATTCGTTAGTATTATCAGTTTCATTTGCACCTTCCTTTGTTTTGTCTGAACTTGAAGAGTAGAGTGTTGCATCACTATCAGTATCTGATAAATCAAAGTGTTTGTTGTGAGCAACACTCGATCCTTCTCCTACCATTGCTTGCTTCTTTTGCTTTAAACTCTCAAGTCTGCTAGCTTTTGATCCTTTTTGTAAGTCTAATAATGTCTGAACTGCTGGATCATCAACTGCAAGGCCCTTGAGTTTCTGTCCCCACTCAGCATATGTATCTGCAACTGTATCATCAAGTTGGTTGTCAATTGTCATTTGACTCCTACGACGTCATTGAGTGTGCGGTTCTTGAATACTGATGGAATTTGTAAGTTTACCTACAACCGTTTCTTCAATGATTGTCTGAGATCTTGTTTTCCTTTGCAAAACATCTTTCTTGAGTTTGTTGGGAGCATTCACTACTTGATCACCATAACACATAAATCCTTTTCCTCTTTCACTTTTGATTGGAGATAAGTGTTGCTCTTCTGGTTCATCAACAATTTTATCTTTCTCACTTTCCACTTTCTTAGCCATATAGTACGTGTACCCTGCTTTCTTCTTGATTATATCATTGATCATTGCATCAGGAACTTCCATTCTAAACTTGTAGTCGCCGTTAGTTATTCTTAACAATTTGGTTATGGGTTGATCATCTTGTGAACTGTGCAACTTAGAATCTGATCTGCAAGGAATACTCTTGTTGTGTGAAAGAATGTAGTCAATGATAAGCTTGGTGAAGCGGGTGTACAACAGCTTAGACATCTTTGATGGTCTGGATGATCTTTCAACTGTTTGCCATTCAAATTCGTCCCAAATTAATGATGCGAAGTCCAAATTGGCAGAGTGAACGATACCCCATAATATCTGAAGTATTAGAAGTCTAACTGTGTCCCAGCTTGAGTCTTTTCCCGTAAGACATCTGTTGAGTACACTCAGAATAGCTCTCCATGGTTGATGAAGTCTTGTGGCGACCATTTTTGAAATGGCAATCATCTTTGTTTCGGGATCTTCATCATAACCAAGTGTCTTAATGAATTCCAAAATTTGGTTTTCTGAGGGAGGTTTGATATAAGTGTTGTTGGGATCAGGTGGAGGCATCTGCAATACAGTTCTGAGTAGTCCAGGTGTGAGAGTGAAAGTGTGAGTGTCTAGTTTGAAAGTGAATGTATGGTTGTTTTTGTTGTAATTGATGGTTGTCCAAAACTGGTGTAGGTAGATGATCGGTACGGTTGTAGTTAAGGAAACCGGTTTGTATAGCTTGTGGTGTCTTAGAAATTCAACGACCAATCTCAGCATTGTATCGGTAATATGTGAATCTAAAGCGATACGCTGGTTGTTCTTCTTGATGACAAGTCTGTTAGCACATGGAACCAACTGTTCTTCAGAGACAATTTTAACTTGAGAATTTGTTCTTGACATGTTGAATTCTGAGAATAAGATTCAAACTTTGATTAGTTTCACATGAATACAAAGTTAAAAACATTTATTTCATTTTTTGTTTTTATTCACTATGTCTGTTTTGTATGGACATGCATTTCTTTTTGTCCATACTAATGTCATTATATTTCTCATGTGCCTTTATTCTTGCTTTTGCTGACACAAGACGCGTGCTCTTTTATTTTCACATACGATTTTAATCTCTCGATCTGTTTTTAGTTATCCTCACTTAAAAATTAAGTTATTGATACTATTTTTTCGAGATAAAAGATGGAAGAATGTACGAGAATTTTGATTTTTCTCATGCTTTAAAAGTGTTCATCTTAACCAATCTTTAGAGAAATAGCATCATTTATATGGAAAAAAACTTTTCAGAAAATGATTGTTTCGCATGAGAATGAGTTTTCCTTTTAGTAAAATAACCTTGAGCCTTAAAGATACACTGATTTGCTAAAGGGATACATTATCAGCTTTTAGGTGATAACTAGCCCTAATAGTCATCTTGATTTATCAGTAACTCTTAGTCAGATTATTTCAAAGTAGACTCAAAAGAACTTTTGTCTTGGAAATTCAGTTTGCAAAGGCATTGTGTTATGTTGAAAATTAATAGATAATGACGTGTAAAAATCTGTAGCAAAAAGTTTATAAAATCTGCACACATCATAACTATTATTTTTGGAAAGTCATCTCGAATGAGATTAGGTGCCTCGGTAAAACCACACATACCAATATAGTAATCAACTTCACTAGTGGGGTTAATCCAAAGATCGACCATGAGTATTATAAATAATACCCTAGTGCATTGTGATGAAATTTACGAAGGATATATCCAATATAACACATTTAATGAGGAAGATAGTTTATTTCAAAATATTCTTATATCTTATGATGACATGTTAGTACATCGTAGATTACCGGCATGTTTTTTGATATAAAAGTATTTGTTAAACTATTTTTTGACATTTTTCACAGATAGCAGATAGAACATTTATTCATGCATGTGTGAACATAATCAATTTCATATCAAAAGAACTTAATAAGGATGAGATTGAGAAAGTCAAACTTGGTCAATGGTCAACGGTCAACGAGATAGTCAAAGTCAACGGTCAAAATCCATAGACATGGTCAAACTAAGTCAACGTACAATTTCCTTTTCTTTAGGGACCGGGTTGTTATCTGATATTTAATAACAAGCCATAAGAAAATTTGAGAAGACATGTTTTAAAATATTTTAAACTTTCAGTAGAACTTTATCTACAATCCCGTGTCGTTATTGAATGACATTTCTAAGGTCGTAGATATTATCGATTCTAAAAGACATGTTGAGAAGATTTTTTTATGGTTTTTGAAAATATTCAGATTTTATATTTTCTTTTTGAAAAAATTTTGGATTTTATATTTTGTTTTTGATATTTTTATAAGCTAATCTACTTATAGTATAATTGATACAAGAAGTAGTAATCATAATTACTCTTCGTCTGACTCTGCAAGACGTTTCAGCTCTTTCAGTGTGATGCTTTGCATACCGAGGCGGTTGATCAGAAATTTAAAGCGTTCTCTGGCGAGTGCTTTAGTGAAGATATCCACCAGCTGATAATCGGTCTTAATAAAGTATAGCTCAACAACCTCATTTTCAACTTGCTTTTTAATGAAGTGGTAGCGAAATGCGATGTGTTTCGTCTTGGAGTGTTGCATTGTGTTGCAAGATAAAGCAATGGCGCTTTTTAAGTCCGAGTACAAAGGAATCTTGTTGTAATCAAATCCGTAGTCAGTTAAATGAGACCACATCCATAGGATCTGTGCACAACAGCCGGACAAGGAGATATATTCAGCTTTAGTTGTAGATATTGCAGTACACTTTTGTTTCTTAGATGACCAGCTGATAAGCTTTTCTCCTAGAAATTGTGCACTACCCGATGTACTTTTCCTTGAATCTTGACAACCTGCATAGTCAGCATCTGCAAAAGCTTTTAGACTAAAACCGGTGTCCTTCGGATACCACAGACCTATATTAATGGTTCCCTTAGGTACCAAAAGACCCATTTTACCGTAGTTAAGTGATTTTCGGTAGGCTTTGTCTGGTACCGGGCACACATGCAGACGACAAACACTAGGTTAGAGTGACTGGCTGTGAGGTACATAAGGGATCCGACCATTCCTCGATAACGAGGGTCAACTAGAGTCCCGTTTGGATCCTCGTCCAGTTTTGACTGTCCCACCATAAGGATGTCAACAGCATCACATTGTTCTAAACCATACTTTTTGAGCATTTCAAGAGCAAATTTAGATTGATTAATGAAGATGCCTCTAGGACTTTGGGAAATTTGAAGTCCAAGAAAAAATTATATTTGTCCCATCATTGACATCTTAAAACGTTTGCTTGTTAATTTTGTAAATTTATCACAAAAGATTAGATTAGTGGAAGCAAAAATTATGTCGTCAACATAGATTTGTACCAGTATGAGATCATTTCCTTCCTTTCGAGTAAACAACGTTGGATCAACTACACATTTGACAAATTTCTGGCTAAGAAGGAATTTGGAAAGCAGGTCGTACCATGCGCGAGGAGCTTGTTTCAAACTATAAAGTGCTTTCTTCAATCTGAATACATGATTCGGATGATCTTGATTAACAAACCCTTCTGGTTGACTTACGTACACCTCTTCCTTTATAATCTCATTCAGAAACGCTGTCTTCACATCCATCTGAAAGACTACCATATTCTTGTGTGCAACATATGCTAAGAATATTCTGATAGCTTAAATGCGAGAGACTGGTGCTAACGATTCTTCAAAGTCGATCCCCTCTTCTTGATGATAACCTTTAGCAACTAACCGAGCCTTATTTTTTATCACACCACCATATTAATCAAGTTTCACTTTAAAGACCACTTTAAGCTGATGATCATAGCTCTGTCTGGTTTTGGTACTAATTCCCATACTTCAAGCCGCTCAAATTCATGAATTTCCTCTTGCATGGCTTCGATCCAGCAGGATTCTTCCATTGCTTCTTCATAATTCTTCGGCTCTTCTTTAGCTAAGAATGCGTGGAAATAACACCATAAATCATCGGTAGAGAGTTGATGTCTTGTAGAAACAGGTTTTGATGGATCACCGATGATTGTTGTAATTAGATGATCTTTTGTCCATCTTTTTGTGTTATTAGAGGTTGTTGGAAAGTGTGCATGTTTGAAGCGTCTACATTCCTTGAAGATGACTCAGCTGAGCTGGTTTTTGGAGGAGCAAATGGATTGGTAAATTTGTCACAGTCAAACTCTGCAACTTCTTCAATTGTTTCAACATTTATAGAATTGATTGGTGAGTTTGTTGCTTTAATGTTTGGTGAATTACTTAGAGAGGGAGCTTCGTGATTAATGGTAGTAGAGGAAGAAGAAGCTCTGGCTGTATCTGATGGAAGTAGAGTTGCAGCAGAATACATCCATCACTACCACTACCACCTCCACCATCATCACTACATTTACCACCACATGTACCCACATCATTACCATTACCATCATCACTACATTTACCACCACATGTACCTACATCATTACCATTACCATCATCACCACTACCACCACTACCAGCCTCACTGTTCATACCACCACCAGTCGACCATAGGGAGTACACTCCCGAGGCAGAGTTACCACCTTGTAATAAGTTATGTCTAACTACTCTCACATCAAGGTATAAGGTGAGGGAGAGTTCGACTGCTGCTCCTAGACCTGCTGGAGGTCATGGGATAGACTATGGGTTTATCGGCACTCTGGATGCCAAAACCAGACGTCAGAGAGCCGAGGAGGTCAGCTATGGGATTAGAGATACTTCGGTAGACCCAAGAGAGGTTGTCGAGGAGATAACATAGGTGACCCTTGAAGGGGTCAACACTAAGGTGACCGAGCTGGCTGCGGTGCAGGAGCAGGACACTCAAGACATTTATGCTGTGATTGAGGATGCCCAGGATAGGCAGACTAGGATATTTTAGAGTGTTGAGACATTGATCGGTGATAGGCAGTATCACTATGAGACTGCACGACTGTTAGATCAGGAGGCTCTAGTCTCTTGAGAGGCTTAGGCACACTCTATGGGACTTAGTTCGGCTATTCATTATGAGCTTCCGGGATACAAGACCCACGCTTGGATGCAGGATCACCGTATCGATGCGCATGATTCATTGATAGCGGCCCTGACTGCACAGGTTTCATCACTGCAGGGACATTTGGCGATGACTCTAAGCGATATTCGAGCACTTCAGGCTAGAGATTAGGCTCGTACAGATGCTCCCGAGGGCGCTGGTAGTAGTGCCTAGGTTCACTTTCATGTTCATAGCTATCATTTGTAGCCGGCTAAGTATTATGGGTTTTATTCCCAGCTAGCACGGCAGTAGATTGTATTCCATTTCTTGTATCAGACAAGTCCTGTATGTTTTTCCATTTTTTTTTTTAAAAAAAAAATTATAAATGGGGAATTGTGTAATATTATGTCATGTGGATCCTCAAATCTAATGTGTTTTGATCCCCAGTCAAGTAATATAATCCTGTGTGAATGTGAACAGTTATATATTATAACGTGTTTGTATATGTTTATTGTCGATCTCAATTCTGTTATGTGTTGTAATCCCAGTCATGTTATATAATCACTGTGTGATGTGATCTTGTTATATATATGTTGTACCCATGTCATGTTGTGAGGTTTATGAAAACTCACGTGTTTTATATTGCTGTGATTTAGAACAATATGCCACCAAGGAGATCCTCTGCTACTGCAAGGGCTGCTGCTGCAGCTGCTGCCCCTATGACAACTACTGTTGTTGAACAGCTAATTGAAGCAAGAGTGTCTGCGGTACTTGCTAATCATGAAACTCTTCGAAACAACACTAATGGTCATGGCGACGGAAGCCATAATTCTGGCATTGGAAACAGAGGAACTACACGCACTCCGCGTGAGTATACGTACAAAGATTTCCTGAACTGTCATCCCACTACACCTTTAAGGTATAAAGGGGTAGTTGTGTTGGCCTAATGGTTTGAAAAGATGGAATCAGTGTTCCACATAAGCAACTGTGTTGTGGAGAACCAAGTTAAGTTCGCTACAAGTACTTTCGTTGGAAATGCCCTTACATGGTTGGAACTTCCCAAGAGGCTAATACTTAAGATGTTAATATGCCAGTACTGGAAGACACACGAATGAAGATGATAAGTCATAATATTGCCCCAAGAGGGTGAAATCAAGAAGTTAGAGATTGAGCTTTGGAACCTAAAGGTGAAGGGTACTGACATTACGAGTTATACTTTGCATTTTCAAGTTGCACTGATGTGTGGACGTATGTTTCCTGAGGAATCGGATGAAGTTGAGAAGTATGTTGGTGGACTCCCTGATATGATCCGGGGAAATGTGATGTCATATCGGCCCCAGACAATGGAGGAGACAATTGAGTTTGCCAATGATCAGATGGACCAAAAACTCATCACTATTACTGAAAGGCAAGCTGAGCAGAAGAGGAAATTAGAGTATAATGCTGGGAACAATCAGGGGCACCAACAACAAAACAAGAGGCAGAACACTGGGAGGGCTTACACTGTTGGGCCTGGTGAAAAGAGGGAGTACACGAGATCATTTCCCTTGTGTACAAAAAGAAACTATCACCACAAAGGGCCATGTGCTCCCATGTGTAATAAATGCAAGAAGGTCGGCCATCTGGCTCGTGACTGTAGGAGTTCTGGTCCCAATGGTAATAATAACAATCGGGGGAACTCTGGAACAACTCAGAATGCTGGAACTTGCTATGAGTGTGGTGTTCAGGGGCATTTCAAGAGAGACTGCCCGAGGTTGAAGAATAAAAACCGTGGTAACCAAGGTGGGAATGGCAATGCCCCAGCGAAAGTGTACGTGGTGGGCAATGCGGGAACAAACCCGGACTCCAACGTCGTTACGGGTACGTTCCTTCTAAACAACCGCTATGCTTCTATCTTATTTGATACTGGTGCCGATAGGAGTTTTGTATCTACTATATTTAGTTCCCTAATTAATATCACACCAACTACATTGGACCATTATTATGATGTTGAACTAGCCGACGGGAAAATAATCGGGATAAACACTATCATTTGGGGTTGTACATTAAACTTCTTAGATCATCCCTTCAACATTAACTTAATGCCTATAGAACTTGGTAGTTTTGACGTCATAGTTGGTATGGAGTGGTTGGCAAAGTACCATGTGTCCATTCGATTGTGCAAGAAGGATCATTCGAATCCGCCTGTGGAAATGAAACCTTTAACGTTCAAAACAAATGGTGACGAAGTAAATCAGGGAAACGGGACTCGTTTGAACATCATTTCATGCACCAAAACTCATAAATATAGTGAAAGTGACATCATTTCTTTTGGCACATGTTTACTCCAAAGAGATAGAAGACAAGTCAGGGGAAATCGGCTTGAGGATGTACCAATCGTGTTTACGAGATATTTTCTTGAGGTATTTCCTGAAGATTATTTTCTGGGTCTTCCACCCAACTCGACAAGTGGAATACCAGATTCGATTTGTGTACCTGTGCGCACCTGAGCACAGCACATATCGATAGCTCCTTCCGAAATGAAAGATTGTCAAAGCATCTGCATATAGTTATCAAACAAGGGCTTTATAAGACCCAGTTCCTCACCTTGGGGAGCTCCAGTCTTGTTTGTCAAAAAGAAGGACGAATCATTCTGGATGTGCATCGACTACTGGGAATTAAATAAACTGACGGTGAAGAATCGTTATCCTCTCCCAAGGATTGATGATTTGTTTGATCAACTACAAGGATCTAGTGTTTATTCGAAGATAGACTTACGGTCGGGTTATCATCAACTTAGAGTACGAGAAGAGGATATTCCAAAGACGGCATTTAGGACTCGGTATGGTTATTACGAGTTCCAAGTGATGCCATTTGGCTTAACAAATGCACCTGCGGTATTCATGGACCTCATGAACCGAGTGTGCAAACCATACTTGGATAAGTTTGTAATTGTCTTTATCGATGATATACTTATTTATTCAAAGGACAAGAAGGAACATGAAGAACATCTTAAGGCAATTCTAGAACTGCTTAAGAAGGAGGAGTTAATATCTAATTTTCAAAATGTGAATTTGGATACCTAAGGTATAATTTCTCGATCACGTGATTGACTGTCAAGGCATTCATGTAGATCCTGCCAAGATTGAATCTATTAAAGATTGGGCGTCTCCTAAAACACCAACAGAGATTTGTCAATTTTTAGGTCTTGCTGGATACTATCGAAGATTCATTGAAGGATTTTCAAAAATCGCTAAGCCGATGACCAAACTTACTCAGAAGAAAGTCGCCTTTGAATGGGGTGACAAGCAGGAAGCAGCTTTTCAGACATTGAAGAATAAGTTATGTAGCGCATCCATCTTAGCTCTCCCTCAAGGAGCTGAGAACTTCATTGTTTATTGTGATGTGTCACATAAAGGATTGGGTGCGGTGTTGATGCAAAATGAGAAGGTGATTGCGTACGCATCATGACAATTGAAGATTCATGAGAAGAATTATACTACTCATGATTTGGAACTTGGTGCAGTGGTGTTTGCTATGAAGATTTGGAGGCACTACTTGTATGGAACCAAGTGTATGATGTTCATAGATTATAAGAGTCTACAACACATACTAGACCAAAAGGAGTTGAATATGAGGCAACGTCATAGGTTAGTTGCCTCATTACTATGATTGAGTGATTCGTTTATCACCCGGGAAGGCAAATGTTGTTGCTGATGCTTTGAGCAGGATAGAGCGAATTAAACCATTAAGAGTTCGAGCTTTAGTTATGACTATTAGTTTGGATCTTCCCAAACAAATCTTGAATGCCCAGACTAAAGCACATAAACTAAAAAATCTTAAGAACGAAGATGTAGGAGGTATGATCAGGAAGGATTTAACGAAGGAGAAATTGGAGCCTCGCGCCGATGGAACCCTATGCTTAAACAGCAGGAGTTGGTTGCCATGTTATGGTGATTTAAGGATTGTGATCATGCACGAGTCCCATAAATCAAAATACTCCATCCATCCGGGTTCCGACAAGATGTACCAAGACATGAAGCAACTATATTGGTGGCCCAATATCAAAGCCGACATCGCCACCTATGTTAACAAATGTTTGACACGTGCCAGGGTCAAGACCGAGCATCAAAGGCCATCGGGTTTGTTGGTACAACCCGAGATACCCCAATGGAAGTGGGATAACATCATAATGGATTTTGTCACAAAGCTTCCTAAAGCATCACAAGGCTATGACACCATTTGGGTGATTGTTGACCGACTTACGAAGTCTGCAATCTTCGTAGCAATGAGGGAAACTGACCCCATGGAGAAATTGGTAAGGATGTACCTAAAGGAGGTAGTCACAAGGCATGGAATACCTGTCTCGATCATTTGTGATCGTGACCCTAGATTCGCTTCAAATTTCTGGAGGTCACTTCAGAAGGCTTTAGGTACTAATTTAGATATGAGTATTGCGTACCATCCACAAACTGATAGACAAAGTGAGAGAACTATCCAAACTCTCGAGGATATGCTACATGCTTGTGTGATCGAATTTAGGAATGGTTGGGTTAAACACTTGCCACTGGTTGATTTTTCTTACAACAATAGTTATCACGCTAGCATCAAGGTTGCACCGTTCGAAGCACTTTACGGTCGAAAGTGTCATTCACCTGTTTGTTGGGCCGAGGTTGGACAAGTTTAACTCACCAGTCCAGAAATAGTCTAAGAGACAACTGAGAAGGTCATTCAGATCAAGCAAAGAATGCAAGCCGCTCGTAACCGACAAAAGAGTTACGCCGACTTAAGCGTCATCTAAGGAATTCAAGAATGGGATAGAGAAATGCTCAAAGTTCACGCTTGGAAAGGGTTCGTACTATTGCAAACAGGGGAAGTTGAACCCTAGATATGTTGGACACCTTTAAGTGTCTGGAAAAGGTTGGATCCATTGCTTACAAACTTGAGCTTCCTCAAGAGTTGGGCAGGATTCACAATACATTACATGTATCCAACTTGAAGAAATGTTACTCTGACGAACCATTAGCCGTTCCGTTGGAAGGATTACATATTGATGATAAACTCCAATTTATGGAAGAGCCCGTTGAAATTATAGAACGGGAGATCAAACGATTAAAGCAAAGCCGTATACCACTCGTTAAGGTTCCCTGGAACTCACGGATAGGTCCTGAGTTCACATGGGAACGTGAAGATTCATTCAAAAAGAAATACCCACATCTCTTCACAAATTGGGCGTCTTCATCCACTACAACGTCTTAAGCTTTGAGGACAAAGCTCTTCTAACAGGTGGAGACTATAACATTTCTCATTTTCAGGTCATTAGGTGTACTACTTGATTTATTCTATTACTTATTTTTAGGCTTTTGCGCATTCGCTTTAATTTATACCGTTAAGCTAAATCGCGTAAACTAGAAATGATCATTCAATGTAAACGGGCATCAAATAATTAAATGTTTACGTCAAGTAAGTGTTATAAAGTTATTAGGATGATAATTTATAACTTTATGCTTTTTATTTTTATTGGTTACGTAAAACGTTTACGTAACGCAATAAAACTAGACTTTTGCATGCATGGCAAACCATAAACCCACCTACACTTCAACAAATACCCACTAATAACCATGACACTCAAAAATCTCATAAACTTTTGTCTATATCGGCCCCTAAATGAATTTTACACGATAATGGCAAATACTTGATAATTTAAACAAACAAAGATAACAACTCCCCACTATCTCACTTAAACAATTGTTCTTGTTAACCAATGGTTCAAAAACTCACTTTTGCCTCTCCCTTGCTTCCATTTCCCATGGCTAGAACTCATAAGACCAAAGGGACATGTGAACAATCATGAATGTATGGTCACTTCACTTTTACATAAGACCAAACATGTTTCCTAAACCTAGATTGTCCTAAATACTTAAACTAAACCTTTTTGTCCCCCCTTTTTAAGCATCCTATACTGAACACAAGCAGAAAACACTTAAACCATGGTTAAGGTTCCATTTAAATTAGTATTTTACTTCCATGTGATGCTATATATTCCTTGCCATAAATGCAAGTATACACTCACAATTATCATACCAAGCAAAATCAAACACAAAAGCTCTCCCACAAAACCCTCTAACCACAGCTTGGGTTTTTTCACCACAAAACCTTTTAAGTTTTCATTCATCAAGGGTTACAGAGCATACAATTGTCATTTACTAATCACATCTAATGTGTCTAGGAAGCTTGTGTAGGTTATACAAGGAAGGTTTCAAATTAAAGGTTTTCATGGAAATGTAGGGTTATCTAAACCTAATTTTCTAATTAAGTTTTGCTTGGTTGGATTTAATCTTGATCAATCATTCATCTACATTATCTAATGTATCCTAATACCCTAATCTATTCATTTATTTCCATTTCATGAATTATTTAATTTTTTATATTGTAAATCATCACCTAGGTATTTCATATAAAAGTTTTAAAAGATAAAATCATGTACACATACTACTAATTTATTTTAAAACCAAGATTTACAAGCAATGGATTGTTTATGTATATTATTTTCAAGTATTGGACAATTATTTAATTATAAGGTTTAGATAATTAAATAAATAGTTGGGTTTTTATTCCTTGTACAATATGGATATATTTTATTGATATAGAGGACTTATTATATACGACAAGAAGTGAATTGTATTAAATGAGAGGGAACAATAGATCATTTATTAATTAATAGAAACCTAATAACGAAGTTTATATAAAATAAATTCCAAACACTACTCGAAGTTACTGTTAGAAAACAGAAACATGGGGGGAAAATTATTTTATAATATATTAAAAAAATACATATGTAAGCTTTCGAAATCAAAAAGAAACTTGAAAATCCGATAAATAACGAAGGAGATATTGATGTTTACGAAATTTATAATTATAAAAGTATTTTTTATAAAGAAAGTTATAAAAAATAATACAATCGAATATAAGTTAAAAATTTGATATTTTTCTAGAAAAGTAGATTGTATTAGGATTGATAAAAATGTAAAAACTGAAAAAACCGATGGATAATGAATTTGTGTATAACTTTTGCATTTTAATGAATAAAATAACGAAAAGAAACTATTATAAAAGTAATTTTATAAAAACCTGTTACTGTTCATCATAGTAGGCTGATGGGAAATATTTTTGTTGGATAGAACTTTGAATTACGAAGACGTGGGCGAAAGAATCACTAAAAGCCGAATTAAAATGAATGAGATATGATTTTTATACGATTTCAACAATTAATATTTATAAAAAGTATTTTTTATAAAATATACACTCCTGTAACTGGTTCACACAGATAAAAAATACACATAGTACATGTAATGGTTGATTAGATTTTTCAAATACGAAACCATACATATAAAGAACGTATTAAGCGGAGATAAAACGAATAAATTATGACATTTTTAATATTACAACAATTAATTATATAAAATAGTTTTTAGAAATAATTCATTAAAGGATTAAAATTATTAATGTTCAACAGTAACTTGAATATTTACAAATATGATATTTTAATATATCATTCAAATACGAAACCACTGATATAAAGAATATGCAAAACGGAATTGAAGCGAAAAAGATATAAGGTTTATAAAACCTTATGCACTATTTTATACTTGTGCACTATTTTTGTGAAATCAATTAAACTAATTATATAATTTATTTATATACATTATCTAAAGGTGAATAAAACAATTACTTTCAAAACGAATAATTGTTGACAATTTTAATATTTTTACCATACTGAATCATAAACACTTATTTACAAATGCAAATCCAATTGGTTAATTTTAAAATTAACAAACACTTTAGGTGGTGATGTAACAATAGAAATTATATGTGGTATTAAGTTTAATCATAGTACATGGTACTTATACACATATATTTAATTTAGTTTGCACACAGATTTCGCTGTCGATTCCATTCACTGATCATTCATTCCTACCTTTACCCAGGGTGAGTTCATAGCCCAATGTTTTACTATATCAATGATTAACAACTTTGTGGTGAAACATGCCAATGTTTTACAAATTGACTTAAGTGTACATTTTTAATCATGATTACAGTTTTTTCCTAAGGATAACCCGTTTGAGCCCATTATCATGAACTTCAATTACTTTGTGTTGAGCGCGAATGATCATAAAAGATCTATTTGGGTTGACATCCCCATCCGAGTGAGTAGCTCTCACTAGTGTCATGAAGTGAACCAACGATTATACCATGTCGATCGGTGTAATAGGATAGAACAACATCCCGGGCAATTATGCAATATATAGATTGCAATTCTACATGTCGAGCTTCAGTGTCATGAGCTTAGGGAAAACGTAATTACATTTTGTGATGTTTGCATCTGTTGCATTATCACGAGGGAAAATCTTGATGTCCTACATTACATTTTTCATAAACCTATGAATTCACCAACTTTATGTTGACGTTTTAAAGCATGTTTTCTCAGGTCAATGAGGCACGAGGCGCTAAGGATACATTAGGGATACTCTTTTGGGGAGTCATGCATAAAAGATATGGAGTCATTACATCTTGGGATATTTGTTATGATCTAAAATCTTGTTATTTCAATGTTGAACAATTTAATCCGTTGTGCTTTGTATTAAACAATTTTAATAAATCCAATGTATCATATTTCAAACGACTCTTTTAGAGGTCGTTCTCATATCTTTTGCTATTGATCTATGAAGTAACGCTCCCGGACACATTATTCCGCTGCGACCCAATTTGGGGGTGTTACAAGCAACAGCCATTGATTATCACAAAATAATCTTCTTTGATTGTTGGGTGTAGTCTGTCCCAGAACAGGGTTAAGATAATCAATAGCCTAGCTAATTACCAAAGATGGTTACCGGATATCACTTGAAGTCGTGTAATCACTTTCCAAAAAAGATTATTCGACCCTATGTCTGGGTATCACGAATACCTCATTGGGATAAAACCAAGTGTAGTTCTTGTTTTAGGCACAAATCAAGAACATTTTCGTTTCTAAGTGTTTAGGCTTTCTGTTGGTGTGTGTTTTATGCAAAAATGTCCATCTCTATTTATAGGGATGCCAACTCTTAATCAAAAGAGTTGGTCAAAAGGAGTTATGAGCATTAATTGGCCTGTTAATCTCATAACCTCCTTCACAAATGCAATGGTTACATGACCATAATTATGGTCATTAAGTCAAACTTGAAACCGCCCATTTAATAGGTATAGTTACAAACATTAAATGTTGAAACCGTCTATTTAATAGATATTAAGCTAACCACTAAAAGAGTCAGAGAGAATCAATGACTTGATGAGTGTACACTCCATACCTTCAAACTCATTTTCAAGTATGATATAATTCTCACAATTGCATTAAATTTCCAACGGTTAATTTGCTTTAAAAAAAAGAAATATCGGATGGGAGGAAAATTGTATAATCTATTAAAAGAAGTTAAAAAAATGCAAAAGGGTTAAAATGGGTAATATTTGAACCGTACTAATGAAGACAGATCCGTTAACCGACAAACTTGGGAGGTCGGCAACTGTCACCCTGTGAACGGGAGAGACAAAAGCGGGAAAAAAAAATTCCCATCACCTTTTTCTTCATTTTTAATTTAATTACATTATTTTTTTCTTATATAATTTATTTTGTATTTTGTATTTTGACTCATAATAAAGGAAGATATAATATTAAACCTTTTAAAAAAGTGTTTGATTCATTCTAATACACTTATTTGGTATTAATCATACTGATATATTATTGATCAACATTTTTATGATCTACAAGTTCTTGAACATCAGTGAATTTTTTTTTAATTAAAATTACAAAAAATCTAATGAATGTCATTTTTGACCGGATTAGTAAAATTTTGAAAATAAACTGCAAAAGCCTATCTCAACAAAATTTATAATAACTTTTTATCACAAAACAAACAAGCAAAAAAACATACACGACTAAATAAAAACGTCCGGCTAACACGCTGTCTGAAAGTTCAACAAGTAACAACCAATGCAGTATTTTTTTCTACATATATATTTCTTTAACATATATGCATATAGACATAAGAAGACATTAATAGGGTTGTGATGAGGATTTTATCAAAAGTTTGACATTTATTTTTGATCTTTTTAGTAATTTTCTTCTTAATGACCACGTCTTCCATAAAGAAACAAATTTGGAAATGAAGTTTAGATATAATCAAATCGTATGAAATATCTAATTTATTTTGAATGACATTAATATCATGACATTACTACTCTTACTTATTTAAATGAGATATAGGCACAGTCACAATATATATTTTAAGAAAACTTACTTAAAAATTGACAAAAATACTACTCTTACTTATTTAAATGAGACGGAGGCACAGTCACAATTATATTTTAAGAAAACTTACTTAAAAATTGGGAAAAATATCATCTACGCATGTTTCTCGTTTAAAAGCAATATTCTTGTTTGAACTACCAAGCAATTTATAGTTTCTATTATTTTTAAATTTTTATAGTAGCTTTTAATGCTATAAGTAACTTTTCTTTTTTAACTTTGCATTTTTAAAATAAATAATTAGAAGACTCAAAATTCATTTCTAACTTTTTTAAGAAAACTTGATGTCATCAATCAAATTGGTTTTTACTAAAGTGAGTCTCAATCTTACATAAGACATTGATTTGATCTTATTAATAAAACTCGAACTTTTCTTTTAAATCAAGAAAATNNNATACAGTAGAAACTCTATAAAATAATACACTTGGGACCACCAAAATTTATTAATTAAAAGAGTTATTAATTAATCGATAAATTAATAATTATTAATTTATATATTAATTAATATTTTATTAATTTATAGTATACAAATGGTTGGAAGAAAAATTCTCTATATATTAATTAATATTTTATTAATTATTGTATACAATGCATGTATATCAAATGAACGGCCCAATTTGAAAGAAACCTTCAATCTCCCACCTTATTATGCTTCTTGTGTTCAATGTATCACTTTATGGACATTAAAAATATTTTCTATATAAATACAAGATCAAAATAGGTTAACACAAACAAATCATACACACAACATGGCTTCCCATCTTAAAGGTGTGAAAAAAACAACAATGACAGACGAGATTCGAAGAGCATTATGCAAGCACAACAAGGATAATCCAAGTCTCACTCAAAAGCAATTGCAAGAATGGGTTCATAGTAACTATGGTTTGCAGGTGAGTCAAGCGACAATATCGAATACAGTTAAGCGGTGAAAGCACTCAAGAACTCCAGAATTTGATCAAAGAGTTGGGTTATCGCAATGCAATGGATGTCGAAGATGTTCTGACTCACCCAGAAGAAAATGTAGTTGCACAGTTGTTGACTGATGAAGAAATTATTGAAAGCGTTATTGGAATTAATAAAGATGATATCGATGAAGAAGATGATGAAAGTTCTACAATGGAACCCCCTTCGCGAAACGAAGCTATTAAAGCGGCAATCACATTGAACAATTTCTTGTTGAGCTATGAGAAAACAACACCAGAAGTTCTTACCATGCTAAGGAAAATTAGAGACGAGATTCAAGGGGAAATTGATTTCAACAAAAAACAAAAGACAATTGAGTCATTTTTCAAGAAACCTTCATAAATCATTCATGTAATATGCTATATATAAGGAATTATTAATTTATATTTTATATGGGGTCTAAAGAAATTATCAAAAATGTATTATCTTATAATTTTAGCGAATTATTAATTTAGCACCCTATCCCCGAGTCGGGACCGGCAAAAAATATTATCTTAGAGAGTTTATTAAATAATCGAGTATTAATTTATCGAGTTTCTACTGTATATAGTGACCCGTTTCCTGAAATCACCACATAATAAATAAAGAGTTCTTGCATTGGTGTAAACGTACGTTTTAGGTTTATCGCATATGTTTAAACGATATTTGTAAGTTTTAAACATATTGTTATGTATCCTTTCTAGCATGACAATTAAATAAAATATAAAATAACTTTAAATATTTATATTCGTTTCCTCGACGAATCGTGTCTAAATAGTTTATCTCATTGTAAACGGGAATATTATTTCGTTCGTGGATGGTTTTATTGTATTTTGTTAGTATTTTTGTTTTTTTTTTTTTTTTTTTTTTGTGATATTTTTTTTTTTATGTTTATTTTTTATTTTATGTTATTTTTTTGTTTTTTTTTTGTGCTCTCTCTTCTCTGTTTGTCTTTTTATTCCCTTTTTTCTATTTTTATTTTTTATTTATTGGTTTTTTTTTTTGTTTTTTTTTGTTTATTTGTTTTTATTTTTTTGTAAAAAAAAAATTTTTTGTTTAAAAAGATTTTTTTTGTGTTTTTTTTTTTGTTTTTTTTTTTTTTTTTTTTTTGTTTTTGTTTTTTTAAAAAAAATAAAAAATAAAAAAAAAAAAAAAAATAAAATATAAATAAAAAAAATCCGGTTTATTGTATAATACAATTTAAATATATGCTTGTAAAAATATAACTTAGTCCCTTTTATCGGTTTCTAAAATAATAGAGGCTTTAGTAAAACATTACTAAATATAAAAAGTTATATAAATTTCGTCATGACCTTCCCGGTTATATAACGTTTCCCATATTTATAAAATCTAATGTCTTTCCTACTTTTCAAACAACTCGCGTGTTTCAAATATATACATATATACATATATATTTAAACGAGATCAAATAGGAACACTATAATAAGTAATATATTTATTTAACCATTTAACCACCATTAATTCCGTTTTATAATTTATAAAACTTTATGATATATTTATTGTTGGTTTTTACCATTAAACGCACCCTTGTTGCTAAACCAAACGCTCCTAACTGCACAACCAAACGCCCCTAAACGTGTTTCTGCTCACCCCAAACGCACCCTATTTGGCAATCTGCTAAGCCAAACGCCCCTTTTGGCAGTTAACCTCACAACCAAACACCCCTATGGGCTGTTTCCAGATCCAAACGCCCACCCCTATTGTTGTTTATACTAAACCAAACGCACCCTAACTGGTCATAACCCAAAACCAAACGCAGCCTAGCTGCGGTGCAAAACCAAACGCACCCTGTTTGGTGTAAAACCACATAAACAAACACACCCTTGTGGTGTTTTATCAAACCAAAATGCACCCCTTTGCGGTGATTAATAAGAAAACCAAACGCACCTTTTTGGGTCGTTTCTTTAAAAACCAAACGCACCCATGGTGCTACTATTGAACCCGACACACCCTTGATGGTGGTGACGAGGTGATGGAGGTGGCTGTGGTGATGTTGTGGTGTCGTGGTGGCTGAGATGGACGTGAGGATGGTGGGGTATGGGTGGCGGTGGAGATAATGGCAGTGGTGGTGTTGATGTCGCGATGGTGGTGGTGGCTGGAGACGATGGGGATGGCGCTTGGGGCGCGTGGTTCAGCGGATCGGGTAGATCGAGCGGAGAGAAGCAATTTTGGACTTGGCCGGAGATGGCGGCAGTTGGGTGGTGGCCGGAGATGGTCGCCGGAAAACTTTTCTGGCGGTGGCAGCCAAAAACGAGAGAGGGAGAGAGAGGTGTATACATATGTGTGTGTTTATCTATATATAAAATGTATTATAAAATTTATATATATATATAAGTTATAATTAAAAGTGGCAAGTGTATATTAGTTTAGGGTAAATTGTGTAAATATTTCCACAGGGACCAAATGTGTAAGTTGTGAGTATTATTTTATAAAATAATGGTTCGGGACTCGTTTGAGCGACTTAACGGATGATTCATAACACGAAATTTGCGCCATTGTTTTCCAAATTATTTTTCCCATAAAAACGAGTATTTACTTGATAGTATTTCATAAATATTTTTATAACATTTATAAAAATATTCGTTATTTATTTGGAAACCCGGTTATGTCTTGTCCGAAAGTAAAAATAAAAATAAATTTCTAACCCGTATATTCGCGTTATCAACAACGTTTTCGAATAAAATGATGACTAATTTATTAAATATTTTTATTTAATAAAAAGTGTAAATTAATTATAATTTAATTATTTTCTCGTTTCTAAATCTTGCGAGGGCATTTCAGTCACTTTCTGATTGTTTTCGGGTCTCGGTCAAAACTGAAAAGTTGTCAGGAATGTCGTTTTACATCAAATTGCTTTAGAGTCCGAATAATGAAAACGTGATTTAGCTGCTCGTTTTTGATAAATCAACTTAGGAATAACATATATTTTCTCGTTTCTTTTCAAATAAATTTGAAAACTAAATTCGTAATGAGAGATAAATAATAATAAATATGATTTATTATTTAAATAATTTTCAGGAATTTATCGGCTACGCGGTAATCGCTTTTATGTGACCGTACAAAGTCAAAAGTCAAAAAAATCAAGTCAGACCCGATAAGTCAAAGGGTAAAATAGTCATTTAAAAATCCGAAAATTCTCAGTTGTTACAAATATGAACAATTTATGATTCCGGAAGAGGAGTCAATAGATAATGCATTTGCTAAATTTAACACTATTATTACTAGTCTAAAAGCACTTGATGAAGGTTTTTCTAGCAAGAATTATGTTAGAAAAATTCTTAGGGCATTACATCCAAAATGGCGCGCGAAAGTCACGACGATTGAAGAATCAAATAATCTAACAACCTTACCTCTTGACGAACTAATTGGAAACTTGAAAGTTTATGAAGAAGTAATAAAGAACGATTTCGAAACGGTCAAAGGCAAGAAAGAACAAAGTAAATCTCTTTCTCGAAAATTACATAGAGTTAAATTAGATCTAGAATGTCAACAATTACAAACGAAAAATGAGGAATTACAAAAGACTCCAATTTCAATTTTTTGAAAAAAGGCAAATGAGTGAAAAAGAGGAACACTAACATGAAACATATTCTAGATTTGAGGAACAAAACTGAAAAAAGAAAGTTGAGACATGATTTGAGAAACTTGGTAATTCTTTACAAGGAATGTTATGTTTGGGCCAAAACCAATGTCTGTGTATGACCAACAATAAAACATGGTTTGGGGATCCAGAATCCTTAGACACTCAAGCAAGCACTTTCAAAGTGTTTCCGACAAGTTCTCTGTTGTAGATGCGGTCAAAAAGTCAACAAAAAATGACTGAAAAAATTAATGATCCACTCGCTGTTGCAATATAAACAAAATTGCTGACAAATTGACTACAAAAAATTAAAATCGCTTTATACAATTTTTGTTTTCCTCAAGAAAGAGCTTTCTTCTGTCGGAGCAAAAATATTTTCCATCTTCCTTCTATTCCCTCGGTTAAGATTCCAGTATAAAAAAATATTCGGAGGAAAAGGTGGGGGGGGGGGGGGGATTTGAGTCAACCTTTGATCAAAGAATTAGACACAAGATAAAAAGTCGTTTTTTGAGAAGCTTGTCTTATGCGAATACAACAGAACTGTAAAAGAAGCAGCATTTTTAACATATCACGCGGCATGAAATACAATCAAGGTGATTTTGTCAAGATCAAGTTTAAACAAATTCTTAACGAGTTGAAGTTTTATCTTGAAATTCTATCGGAATTCTAATTCAAAAGGATATAAAAACATGAAAGATGTTTTTGAGTCGACAGAAAATTAGCTTGGATGAACTAGAAAAAACAAAATGATTGTTTAAAGATCAACTTTTGGAACATGACTCAAACATGATGTGAAGCTTTTCTGTGGTTGAATAATCGATGAGGTGAATATAAGAATTCTTAAATGCTAGAACTTGAAAAAGTCAAGAAGTAAATCTTTGAGATTCAAAGGATCTGCCAGCAAGAATAAAAAATTCTTGAAAAAGATGTTCAAAAAATATGTGAAAAGCAAAGTGTTGATTTACAATTTAAAATTACAAGCATGAAAAAGAAATATACAAAAATGGATACCACTTACGAAAAATAAAATACAACAATTCCTCTTGATAAATCTTTGGATTTCAAAGATGGAGAAACTTGAGGATGAAACGTGTCTTATTAGGATATTACAGTGTTAAAGTACAATCTTTGATAAAAGAACGCGACAATGTCAAACTAGAATATCAAAAGCTTTTCAATTCAATCAAAAAGACACGGTCTCAAACTCAAAAGGAAATGGATGAATTGATTGTTCATGTTTATGAGAAAACATATGCATATGATGTTATTCGTGCTGAGAATCAGAATCTTTTATCTACCATATCTGAGTTATAGAAAAGATTGGAAAAAGTTGAAAAAAGATAAGTCTGTAAATACTAAGTTTGACAAAACAAATGGTTATCAATCTCTTCTTTGTGTCACACCACTAAACAAACACGCTTTTAAAAAGAAAACGGATGTTCCCAAAACAGAAGAAAACCATGTTGTGTCAAAACCAGTCACTTTACAGACTTCACCTACAAAACAAACAAGGGCAAATCAAAACACAAATGTCATTAGACAAGGAATGTACAGAGTTGTCACAACACAAGAATCACAAACAAACAAGACTAAGAGTGCTTTATCTTCTACAGGAATGAATGCTACATCTAGAGTTAGAAGAACAATGAGTAGAGATTCACATGTTGTGCACAGTGTCTTAGATAACTCTAAGAAAGCAGAAAAGAATGTAGCAGTTTATATTAGGAAAAATAAGCAAGCAGATGTTATTCCGAACAAGGAAAATGTAATTGATGTTGATGTTGCAAACGCTTCTAAAGCGAAAACTTTGTTATGTGTTTCTTGTATGAAAAATGTGCTTATTCCTTGTCATGATAAATGTGTTGCAAAGCATAAGTTGAATGTGCGTTCGAATGTTCGTAGAACCTTCTCCACTAATTCTAGATCACCAAAAATCTTCAGAAACTACTTTTGTAGCTCCTAAGACTAGGTTTTCTGAGAAAAGACACAATCTAAGACTCTAGATACTACTTTTGTAGTTTCTAAATCTAAGATTGATGTAGAAAGTGCCTCAAAAGCTAAGGACAAGGTTTCTAGTACGTCTAGGATAAAGCAAAGAAATTTGTGAGAAAAACCATTAAATACATTCATAAAAAACAAGATTCGAACAAGTACAATTTGGCAAAAGTGGTTTGAATCACAACCAAATGTTATTTGGACTCCTGTCAGTGTAAAACTGAATGTTCATAATACTTGTTCATCTGAGAAACCATCGGTTTCAGTTAAGAAATGGGTAGTCAAATTGCCCAGTTCTCCATGTGCTGTCTCTTCTTGTGTTGCAGGTAGTTCAGATCGTTCTGTGGGTTGTTGACAGTGGTTGTTCAAAGCATATGACGGGTGACCGGTCACTATTGAGAAATTTCATTAAGAAATTTATGGGCACCGTTCGCTTTAGAAATGATAATTTTGCAGCAATCACAGGCTATGGCGATTATATACATGGCAATATCACTATTTGTCATGTATATTATGTTGAAGGTCTTGGACATAACCTCTTTAGCGTTGGACAATTTTGTGATGGAGATTTAGAAGTGGCTTTTCGTTCCAATACATGTTACGTACGAAATCTGGAAGGAGATGATTTGCTCACAGGAGGACGCGATTCTAATTTGTATACTATCTCCATTTCTGACATGGCTGCTTCTTCTCCCATTTGTCTCATGTCCAAAGCAACTTCAACAAAGTCATAGTTACGACACCGAAGACTGTCACATCTTAATTTTGGTATCATAAACGATCTTACCAGACTTGACTTGGTTGACGGTCTACCAAAGTTCAAATATGGAAAGGATCACCTTTGTTCTGCTTGTGAAAGGGGAAAAAGCAAGAAAGCTTCTCATCCACCTAAATTGGTTCCAAGTGATCATTCCAAATTGGAGTTACTTTATATGGATTTATGCGGTCCAATAAGGGTAGCTTCGATTAATGGAAAGAGGTATATTCTTGTGATAGTGGATGATTATTCTAGATATACATGGGTTTATTTTCTTCTCTCGAAAGATGAAACTCCAGAGATCATCAAGAAATTCATTACTTAAGCTCAATTAAATTACAAAGCCAAAGTGTGTAAGATTCGTACTGACAATGGTACTGAATTCAAAAACATGACTCTTAAAGCTCATTATGAAAAGTTAGGCATCATGCAACAATTTTCAATTACTCGTACACCTCAGCAAAATGGAGTAGTTGAAAGACGTAATCGTACTCTTGTTGAGGCTGCTCGCACAATGCTTATCTTTTCTCGGTTACCTGAATTTCTTTGGACTGAAGCAGTGGCTACAGCTTGTTTTACTCAAAATCGATCAATCATCCATACACGATACAACAAAACACCTTATGAGCTATTACGCGGACGAAAACCGAATATTGCATATTTTCATGTGTTTGGTTCATTGTGTTATCCAATGAATGACCGAGATGATCTTGGAAAAATGAAACCAAAAGCAGACATTGGTGTGTTTATTGGTTATTTGGAAACATCAACAGGCTTTCGAATTTATAACTGACGAACCAAAATGATAATGGAGATTATTCATGTCATGTTTGACGAGCTCACAGCTATTGCTTATGAACACGATTGTTTAGAACCCGAACTTCAATGATTCAACAATCATAATTCATCAGCAGGACCAATGAATACTCCATCCAAAGAAGATTTGGATAATTTGTTCGGTCCAATATTTGAAGAATATTATGAGCAGAAGTCTTCTAATACACCCATCTATTCCGCTGCACAACCGACTCAAGTTCATGAAGACTAATCTTCCACATCTTCAATCATAATTGACACGCATGAGGCTCCTCCTGTTGTTATTACATCTGATGAACAAACTTCTCCAATCTCTTTGACTGAGGCTTGGTATGTGTGTAATTACACATACCTTTTACCTAATAATATGACCCTAAACGACCAAAAACGCACATAAAATGCCATAAATATGCTTGTTTTTGTGTTTGTACTATGCAGGTACCGGATATTCACTAAAGGACAAAAAACGAAGCCAAACCCGACAAAACCAAGCACGAAACGGAAAAAGTGTGAAAAAGACAAAGTCAAAATCAACAAAAGTCAAAGTCAAAGTCAAACCCAAGAAGTCAAAGACTGAGCCGAAACCGAAGAAAAAGTTAATGGGCCAACCCATACCCATTCAATGGGCCGGGACAGCCCATTAAGCTTTTATATTGAAGACCTTTATAAGCCTTAAAAGATAAAAGCCCAAAGTCCCCTTTTATTATACAAAAGCCCATTTCCTTTCCATTTTAAATACTGGCACAATTCATATAACTGGCCCAAACATAATACCCCCGTTATCACCCAACCCTTTTTACCCCTAACGATCGTTAGTCCTTATGGACTTGTACTGAAATATCACAACACTCTTTCAAGGACCAAATTTGCCAACCCTAAAAACAATCACACCACCACAAGGACTTTCATTGCAAGATCACCATACACCATTAGGGGCTAAACTTGTCATAACTCCAAACCCTCACCCTGCACACAAATTAAACCCTGTCAAACCCCTTTCCCGCCATTAACCCTAACCCCACTATTCACTGTCGTTTTCTCTAGTACCCTGCAACATACTTCCAAATCCTCACCCCACTCCAAACCTATCACCATCACCAGCTTAACCCCACACCACTAACCACCTAATGCCACTGTGGCAATCCCACAATTTTCCATTGGACAAGAAAATTGAAGGTCAGGATTAAATTGATTGGGCTCCAAGGTAATTTGAGGGTCAAGATGAGCTTGGTTTTTTCTCTCACACTAAAAGCACAACAAGCACAAGGGGTGAAGACTCAGCCTATATAAAAGAAAAGAAGACAGAAGTAGAAGATCATGTAGGAGTAGCTTAGTGTAGTTTAGCTTAGCTTATTTTCCAGCTTGTTTTGTCTTAGTTTATTGTCATTTACTTTTTTTAAGTTTAATGAAATTCCAGTTTTATATTTTTGCTTAAAATTTGCTTATTTACTGTTCATCAGCTTATTCAGCTTATTTGTGCTTATTTCATGCTTATCATTTGTGTCTAATGCTTATGTAAGCTTGCTTAATGTCTGAATGTCCTTTGCTTATGTTTTTCATCAAAACTGCCATCTTTTAGTCCAAACTACCATTTGCTTATTTGCTTGTCTAAACTGCTTATTTTTCAACCTTAAGTGCTTATTTGTCTTTAACTTATCTTATTCCTTAACTGTCTTTGAAAACTCCATCCTAATTCAGCTTAAAAATGGAATTTAGAAATTAAAAGGGGTGTTTGGGTTAACTGCCAAAATGGGTCAAACAAAGTGTAGAATTCATATGGGTTGTTAAGCCATCTTTGAACTCCCTCATTTAAGGTTTTTAATCGGTTTTATAAGGTTCTTAAAGTGAAAATTTTAGGTTTATGGTTTTATTTTTAAGTAGTTTAAATCTGTCATTTTGAGAAAAACTGAGTACAGCTTGTCTGATATAGACCTTTAAATTAGATTTTAAGAGTTTGTGTTGAGTTGTTTAGGGTGTCATAATGCAGTAGGAGATGAGATCTTCAAGTGTCCTTTGGTATTTTGCATTTGGAGCATTCCTGTCATACATTGTTTTTGTCTTAAAAGGTCAAAATTCAGCAATCAAACTAGATTAGCTTTTATCAGTTTTAAGTTATGATTTTCAGTGCATAAGCTCATTAGGCACCCTTTTTCATTTTTTTCAGCTTAATTTAAGTTTTTAAGATCTTTTTCTAGCTTAAAACCTAGGCTGTATTTAGCCACTTTTGTCCTTTCAAAATCAAGTCAGCAGCTGCTGAGTGGATTCAACACCTTTCTTTTATCTTTTAAATAGCTTAAATGATTTTCAAATTAATTTTTCTTTGCTATTTTAGATAGTCCTTAAGCTATGCTTTAAGCTCATATAAGCCTTTTTGCCATAAGGTTCTGATTGGATACTTAATTTTAAGCCCAAAGGTAACCCCCTAGGTTTTGGTATGCAATTTTAGCCCAAAGAGCTTATTTGCTTATTTTAAGCATTTCAGCCATTAGGAATGTTTCATTTAGATTAGGTTAGCTTATTTAGGTTAGTTTTAGGCCCTAGTAGCTTATTTGGTTAGAGTCTAGATTATTGTGGCTTATTTGCAAATTTCAGTTTGTGCCCATTTGTCCTAAGTGCTTATATACTTTTCAATCTTTTCTGATGAATTATCTTGGCTTATTTGTGTTCCTTATGCTTATTAGATGTTGCTCAGTATCTGTGTTTGCTTATTTAACTTATTCAGTTGCTTATTTGCTCTTTTAAAGCCAAATTATTTAGCCCTTTAATGTCTTAGTTTATATAAGTTGTTCGGTTTAGGCGTTTTCTGCAATGTAACTAATGAGAGTGAGTGACTTGTGTCCATTCCATTATTGAATTTGATATGTGTGTCTTCTTTGTTTAGGTTTTATGATAAAAATGAAAGCTAAAAGTTTTTTATAACTTGAATTGTTAATCCGAAATCTCAATTGTCTAAAGTGGACTATGTCATTTCGGCTCTGGCCGTTTTCTGCAATGAACGGAATAAGGAGTGAGTGTACTTAGTGTCTTTTCTGTTATGGGTTTTTTTTTTGCAAATAATATTAAATATTATAAATTATAAATTAGTGGATGATATTGCATGAGATTAATAAAACATACTTCGGGGTGTGTGACAACTAAGTCACACTCACTCTGATTATTTGTGTTTTTAATGTAGATATATGCAAGAGAGATAAGAAAACAGGCTGATTACGCACTGTAAATAAAACTCCTAATCTCAAATTCAACCCTATATTACATCCCGCCCCCTCTCAAACCCCCTCCCGACCACCCACAACCCCCCCCACCAACCTCCCCCCCCAACATCTCCTCAACACAAAACCAAAAAGTCTGAATATTAATAAAAAGAAAGATAGAATATAAAATTATATTTATAAAAAAGAAATCTTAATCTAAAGAAAGATATAAAAATATTATTATTATATTAGTTTAAATGTCTATTATTTCAACCAATATAAAAAAAATAAAAGAAATAAAATATAAAAAAAAAGATAGTATAATAATATATAAAAAACAAACATAATAAAAAAAAAAAAATAAAAAAAAAATAATAAAAACTAAAGAACAAATATATTTATATTATCAAAAAAACTCAAAATAAAAAATAAACCAAAAAAAAAAATTACTACAAAAAATAAAATATATAAATTAAAATATAAGAAAAATCTTATATCATAAATAGAATAAAATATTAAATATATGACCTGATTCTTTGTTATTTTTTCATATAAAGAAAGTATTGTACAAGGTATTTCTGGAAAAATGTACTAAAAAATTGTTTTTGTGTCAAATTGATATCTTTCACAAAACAATTTTAAGAAGTTGAATGATTTTCCTTTAATTTTTCACTCGCTCTCTTAGCTCGCGTCATGATTAAAATCAAGAAGAGAAATCTTACATATTCTTGAGACTGTAGTATCATTGTCCCAAAGAATTCTGGTTGAGGATATTCTAATAAACAGCTCTCTCGGAAGAGCTAAATCAACATACCGAAAAAAGCACAATGTGTGAAGTAGTGTGTTCAGCTCTCTAAGAATTGCAGAGAACAACAGTGAAGTGTGTGTTAAATCAAATAGATTAAAGACGTTTATGGCATGTGCTAGAGAAATGCTAAGAACAAGCACTTGGGAAAGAAACTGCATCAAAAATTGATGTTCAAAAGATTTACAGAACATATAAAACAGACATAATGGAAAAGGATAAAAATGTCAAATGAATTGTTTGTTATCTAACATCTTAATTGTATTCATTCAGTAATCATCATGGCACAACAACAACATGCAGCTGATGTTTATCCAGATGAACTGTGCCCTCCAAACAAAGATATGATTTATGGATGCTAAACAAGAAAGTTGATCTCGGCATGTGCAATGCCAACGGAAGTAAAAATTCTGACGATTTCAATCAAGAATCATCCATTACGATTTGAATTGCAGCTTCTTCATCCGTACCATAGATTTATATGGCACTGTTCTGGCATTCTTTGAAGGAAGACGAATCAAAGTATAGGCTCAAGTTTTGCTGACAAGAAATGAACTTACTTTACCCTGGATACTCAGAACAATCTTTCATCTTCCACAAGCAACTGACAACAATCATAATTCATTCATGCCACCACCATCATTTTCTGACATGGTTCCATTCTACAAACAAGTATTGGGATTTACAATGGAGCTAAAGACATCATCAAGTTTCAAGACAATTGGTCTTCTGCAGCCATGACAAACGTTATGCAAGATATTCTCCAAATGCCTTGATCTACACTGTCACTGGGTGGATCATACGCCGTTGCAGATAATGCAAATGATGTATTGCTTTGTCAATAACATTTATGTAGATTATGCAGAGTTACTATGGGAAGGACTTTACTATTCGCTTCATCATCCAACATCTTCGATTCCAAATCCAAGATTTACAAAGATCATTGTCAGTCATTACATGACTATCTTTTTTGACATCTCAAGACGTGCTTGAGACATAGTACACAAAATTGCAATTGATGATATCATGGGGGGATTAGAAAAAAAAATATTTTTAATTAAGGTAAGACACTAAGACAAAGTTGGAATGACAGATACCAGCTTGGATGATCACTGAAGAAATGAAGCACACGGAGCATTATCGGATGTATGTGAAGGTGTTTGGGGTAGATGTTCCTCTAACTCAGTCACAGGCGACTGAGTCTACCCAAGGAAAGCATAAGGACACCTAGCGCCCCTAGTCACTAACCTATCTAAGGCAATCTCAGCAATAGAGTCAAGTGCTCCAAGACGATCAACTGTGATTCGTCTTTGTATCCCTGAAAGGAGATTCACATGTCTTACACCACCAGCTCTAGTGCCAAATGTTGATGTCGGAACCAAATAATCACTTCACTTCATATTAAGAACAAGAAAAGTAGGAAGAAACTAGGAAGAATGTAAGAGAGAAACAAGAGAGAGAAAGTGAGAGAATGAGGAAGTTTACTTGCAAATGAAAATGTTTACAAATGAACCAACCCCCCTCACTTTCCTTGAGGAGGTGTATATGTATCAAAACTAAAAGGCTTTCATGCCTTTAGTAATTCTACAGGCCAGGCTCGGGATTACTTAGGCTTTCGCCCGATACACGTGACCAGTTAGCTTACATTTAAGAGTCCGTTTACCCGTCTAGCCTATTATAACGTATATTAGTTAATGACCGAGACCTAATATAATTAATGAACGAACTTCCATTATTCGACTCAATATTTTGAGGCTAACACTCTCCCCTGAAGTGAGTTCATTATGACACTTCTTCGTGAGACCAATGAGATTTCTTTTGTCGTTAAGCTCTTATGATCTTTGTCTCTGTCAACGTTGTAGGCTTGTTCCTTCATGCTTTGTGATCTATGATCTTGAGCTTTTTTCATTGTCTTTTGACTTTGTCTTTTCGTCCGAGATCTTTAAATCTTTATCCTTCTATCTTGATCATCTTTGCCGCCTTGCGATCTTTGTGTCTTGACCAACATGTCATACTTTGCATCAATCTTGAAAGCTTGCTAACATCTCCCTGATAGACTTGATATCTTTGATGGAGATCTTGTATATCAGAGTTTGTGCGGAAGTCTTTGTCTTTAAATTTTGAGCTTTCATGATCTTAAATCTCGATGCTTATAGTATGTATTTGTAGTTTTGAGAGAGAGCATGTGGTAATGAAATCGACTTCAGTGGACTAAGGATCACCATCTCCATCTTTATGTATCCTGAAATAAAAACAGTTAGCAATTAAAGCGTTGTGGAGAATATGGCTTTGTCATTGTATGGATTTGGGTTAGTTAACTTCGGTTACGATGGACGTTTTACATTATTAATTATCTGTTACCTGTGATCAGGTTAGATTAAAAGAATCTCCTTGACAAGGTTTTCCAGCTCAAAGCGTAGGATCTTCTAAACAGATGTATTTGATTTACATGTTGTTAGTTCTCATTACCGGAACGCTCAAAAGAAGACAACAAGGTAAGAGTGATTCAGATAGTTATTTCTTTGTTATTAAGCTGTCATCATTTCTGGAACAGTTTGATTCAAATTAATCTCACCATCGTTGCTTTCCAGTTGACACAAGTTTGATTCAAATAGAATCTCGCAGTCACCTCCCAAGAGCTTGTTTGATGCTGTGCTCAAGCTGGATTTCCATCTTCATTGTGAGTTATAAGTATCACTCGGATGTTCTGTCCACAAATCACAAGGATAATGCGTAGGACGTTGTTAACAGCTTGTGATTATTGGTGTTCATAAGTGTTAGAAATGGAATGTTTCCTTAATGACTTTTTAGTTATGGATCTCTTGGCTCAAGACTCGATTAGTGATTTTGGTTTTAGTATATCGGAGGCTAATGCAGACTGCCACCTATTTCTATATCAACTATTCGGAAGTGCGAAAGTCAATGAAGTGTTATGTATCTTCGTGACAAATGAGACAAGTTTCTGTTAAGAGAAACCCGAATGGCTGGGGAGGGTTATGCATTGCATCACTGGGTCCATGATGTCACTCAATGTCAGCAATTCAATATAGTGATTCTGAAGCATATGTAAGACCCGGTTTCTGCCTAAGTGTGTGGAGGCTACTATCTTTACACCTTTTATCCTATACATTTCTTTTTCATTCTTTCAACACTGCACTGCTTACCAAGATCGTCATTACTAACACCATTGTTGTGATGTTCCAGTATTAGAACAATCTTAGTCGGCATGCTTCCCTTTACACATTCATCTACTAATTATACCTAGGATTCTATTTTCTAACTATGAGTGTCCTTGGAGAGATCTCTCTGGTGTGGATGGATCTTAGGAACAAATTCCTAACCTTACCACCTTATGACTTCAGAATCGTCGTGAAAATGATGGTTTGGTAGGGTATGAGAACGTTTAACCATAAAACCTTTTTCGAGAGTATCAAGCAATTTGTGTGAGTCTAATATATCACTTATTATTTTCAAGATCATATTTTAAATATATTTTCTCCCCTTATTTTAAATACTAATTCACTTAGTTTTTGAAATACTTATGTGATGATTAAACTTTGTCTTGATTACCATGGGGAAAATTTTACATTAGCATGGGAATTCATGGAACATAAACTTGCCTCCCCCACGATTTTTAAGATGTTTGTCACCCAAAAACAATGATACCAGGTTGTAAAAATGATATAAAATTGAGGGTTTAGCATGGTTCAAGCACCACAATTTTGAAAGATTATGAATTGTCATTGAAGAATTCTTAAAAAATTATGCTCAACCACCTAATAATCTTTATAACATTCAATTTATTGAGTAGTCATTATTATTCCAGATATGTTATTGAGATTAGTGTAAATGTTTTGAATACCGAAAGAATTTAAGAATAGTATCCAAAATCATTGAAACGTTGTTTTTCAAAAAAACTCCCCCTCAAACATTGACTCATTTAAAAAAATGACACCAAATGTAGAATAATTGTCTTGAACTAACAATATGCTGGACTGATTGTTGAACACACAATTTTGAAAGATTTTGAATTGTCATTGAGAAATTCTTGAAAAATTGTGTTCAACTTTTTGAAAAACCAAATGTTAGAAGACTTCTCTTCTAACGCTAAGGATAAGCGCACTTATGCGTACACTCTTCTTTGTCGTTCGGGTCCGAGTTGCAATCTAAGAGTGATTACAAGTCATCAAGAAAAATTAGAAATGACATGTTTTGAAAACTTGTGTAACTCCTGTTCGAACTTCATTTACACGCCCGTGTCGATATTAATCAACATTTCTAGGTACGTAAATGTTATCTAGATAGTCAAGAGACTATGTCGAGAAGAATATTTTTTGAAACATTTTCTGATTTTTGATTTGTATTTTCTTTCTTTTTGAAATTTTATATTTTTGTATTTTTTTTTTTCAAAAAATATGTACATGTTGACCTTAGCTTGTTATGTGAAGTGAATTAGTAATTCCAACTCTGTCGTGATGTAGCTGTCTTGTTCTGGTGGCGGTGGGTAGGAGCGCTGCTGAGTAAACAATCTTTTGGCACCAGCCTTTGAAACTTGACAGTTCATTGCTGGAGTCGTGAATTCCGAGTTCTGAACTGTTCAGTGATCAGAAGTCATTGCTTATGCATCAGATGAAAATTCCTTGAAGCCCTGGTTTCTCAGATATCAGTCTTTTCAGCAACCAAACTCGGAGTCCTTCCTTTGTAGGATTTAAAGATGTACATGCATGTATGTTAAGTGTAATGCAACTGACAATCAATGAGTTTCGTTTGCATTCATAATGGTTCGTGATATCGTCATTAAAAAATTTATGGGTTCACTGATCTACCTTGGTTGTTGTAGATGTGAATATTTTACAGTAGGAAACCCAACTTAAGACCAATGTCTTGAAAATTCTACCGTTGGTTCCCACCTAGACAGGATTATGAGTCATTGTTTTCTCATGCACAACGAAAGTCTTTTTGATTGAAGACCTGTGTCTTTTTAGGATCTGTCTTTCTGGTTTCTTTGCAACACTTGTATGCTCTACGGGTTTGTATCTCGTTGTTGTCTTATGGGATGGAACCTTAGTACGTGAGTTGACTTCATTCAGGAATTTTGTTACACAAGAATCATGATTTGCATTAAAGACACATTTCTGACATGTCGAGCAAACAAAATGTTTAGAGTCAGAAAAATTTCTAGAATTCCTAGAGTGTTCTACTATGGGAACAGTCTTTGTCGTGACGCAACTACTCTTAGATGCAGGCCAATTCCTAGACTTTGGGTTATTGATCCTAGAGGTTTTGGTTTTGTTTGCTACCATTAGTTGTGCTTTGTGATCTAGCAGAAGGCATCACACTAGGTTCTGAATTCCTACTACTTTCTTGTGTCTTTTTCTTAGCTTCCTCTAGGTAGTAGCCAACCTGAAGGGTTTATTGATGAAGAATTTCCAAATCACGTCTACATGTTGAAAAAAGCTCTATACAGGCTTAAGCAAGCACCTCGTGTATGGTATGACAAACTGTCTTCTATTTTAATTGAACACGGGTTCAATAAAGGTATAATTGACCTAACTTTGTTCACTAGACATCACGGGGGAGACATATTACTTGTTCAAGTATATGTTGATGACATTATTTTTGGATCAACAAATCCAGATTTTTCAAAATGTTTTGCAAATCTAATGAAAAATAATTTTGAAATATCGATGCTGGGTGAACTAAAGTTCTTTCTTGGACTTAAAGTTCATTAATCTCCCCGTGGCATATTAATAAGTCAATCATAATACGCAATTAAATTGTTAAAGAAACATGGTCTGGATGAGTGTGTCTCCATGAGTACACCTATGACAACTGAGAGGCTGGATGCTGATTTATAAGGCACTCCTACTGATCAAACGACTTATCATCGTATGATAGGAGGGCTTATGTACCTAACAGCCAGTCAACCAGACATTGCATTTGCTACTTTTGTATGTGCTCGTTATCAAGCATGCCCTACAGTCAAACACCTCAAAGAGGTAAAATGGATCTTTTGTTACCTAAGACAGTCCTATAACATGGGCCTATGGTATCCGAAGGATTCTGGATTTGAACTAATTGCCTATTCAGATGCGGACCATGCAGGATGTAAAGATGATTGTAAAATCACATCAGGAGGATTGCAATTTCTAGAAGGAAAGCTCGTGAGTTGGAGTTCAAAGAAACGAGATTGTACTACGATGTCAACTGCTGAAGTTGAATATGTTTCCCTGTCTGCATGCTGTGCTCAAGTTATATGGATGCGTACTCAACTGCTTGACTATGGATATAAGTGCAATCGGATTCTGATGTACTGTGACTCCAAGAGTGCCATTGCTATTTCATGCAATCCGGTCCAACATTCTAAGACGAAGCACATTGACATCCGGTATCATTTTATTAAAGAACATGTTGAGAAGGGTACTGTGGAAATTTACTTTGTCGGGACAGAATACCAACTAGCGGATCTATTTACTAAGGCGCTTCCAAAAGAACGCTTTGAGTATTTAGTTCATCGAATTGGTATGAGATGTATGACTCCAACTCAGTTGGAAAGCCTGACAAAGTTATCTTTTTGAAAAGCTCATACATCAGAAATATTTAAATAAATTTTTCAAAAACAAAAGATTTTTTTTTCAAAATACCAAAAAGATTTGACATATTTTTCATAAAAAAAATTAAATTAACAAAATCTCATGCTTAGTTTCATGATTCCAAGTTTTTATAAAAAGCTTTCAAATTGAAAATACAGAATCATGATCTAAGGGGGAGTTATTAAGATTTTTCATTCTCAAACATCATTTTCAAAATTAAATAAAAACAATGATTTCTCACAAAGAATGAATTTGAAAAATGTTATGGTTTCAAGGGGGAGTTTTTATTTAAGCATCTTCATTTTCGGACTAAGTACTCTACATGATTTCATTTCAAGGGGGAGTTTTTGAAAAAACAAAAATTCATTGTTCAAGGGGGAGTTTGTGAAAATTTATAAACAAATTTCAAAGAAACAAGGTCTGAATTGAAAATTAAAAGTACAGGGGCTAAAAGTGTCAAATTTCAAAAATATTTTCGGTGGGTATAAAAAGGGGAGTCATTTTCGATTTTCACTTTTTATTATTACCGAATCCATTTCCGAGTTTGAGAAGAAATTCATTCTAAGCTTTCTAAGTTCATTACAACGATTTCAATTTCATTTCTTACTCAAACGTAAGTAGATTAACGTGTTTTGATTGATCTTTGATGGTTTTGGGTTACCGAATTTAAATTCGGTAAAGATGAAGATTACCGAGTTTGTGTGTGATTGAATTTTTGTTGAATATTACACATTTAGGATAATATTAGGCATCGATTAAGTAAAAATGTGATAAATGGCCTTACAGTGATAATAGAATGAATAGGATTGACTTTAGTTTGAAACTCGGATGAAGATTACCGAGTTTGATTTTTTATCGAGTTTAATTATTTGCTTAAAGTGCTAATCTGGAAATAATATCATCATACAATGGATCGAGTTTGGTTTTAATAAGTTCATATGAATCATCGATTGTTAAACTCAGTAATAGTCAAAAATTTAAACTCGGAAAGGTCAAATGGTCAAACTCAGTAAGAAGTCAAATGTCAAAACTTAGTTACAGTTTACTTGTGGAAATGTGAAGATGTTTGAGAAAGAAATAATGTTGTTGACTAATGTTTGTGATGCTTAATGTTTGAATGTCTGTGGAACAAAAAGATCAGTTTCTCATGTGTTGTGAAAACGACAAATAATTTTGGCAAAGAAAACAAGTTTTCATGAATTCTAAGCTGTGGGTCATATATGTCTATTCGTAATTGTTTAAGTGGACTAAGTCATGTCCGGCTTAGAAAGAACTTACTCTCACACTGGATGACTTATGAACAATCTTTCATCTTCCACAAGCAACTGACAACAATCATAATTCATTCGTGCCACCACCATTATTTTCTGACATGGTTCCATTCTACAAACATGTATTGGGATTTACAATGGAGCTGAAGACATCATCAAGTTTCAAGACAACTGGTCTTCTGCAGCCATGGAAAACGTTATGCAAGATATTCTCCAAATGCTTGACAACACGTGTCACTGGATGGGATCAATCGTCATTGCAGATAAGGTAAATGATGTATTGCTTTGTCAATAACATTCATGTGGATTATGTAGAGTTACTATGGGAAGGACTTTACTATTCGCTTCATCATCCAACATCTTCAATTACATATCCAATATTTACAAAGATCATTGTCAGTCATTACATGACTATCTTTCCTGACATCTCAAGACGTGCTCGAGACAAGTATCACAACTTGCAAGATGATGATATCATGAAGAATATTTTTAATTCAGGAAGATACAAAGACAAAGTTGGAATGCAGATACCAGCTTGGATGATCACTGAAGAAATGAAGCACACGAAGCATTATCGGATGTATGCGGAGGTGTTTGGGATAGATGGTCCTCTGACTCAATCACAGCCGACTGAGTCTACCCAAGGAATGCATAGGGGGTCTCCATAAGCCTAGGTCAACCTAACCTAAAAGAAACAGCAGAGTCAAGTGCTCCAAGACGATCAACTGTGATTCGTCTTCATATCCCTGAAAGGAGATCCACACGTCTTACACCACCAGCTTCAGTGCCAAATGTTGACAAAGCAGATGCGATGATTTTACAAGATATAATTAAGTTAGTCTTCTGAGCATAAAAGTGTGAGCGAGCTAGGAAATGCAAGAGAAATTGTGGCCTGGTTTGAGTGAGCACTTGGCATCTGAAGAAATTGAAAAGATGGTGGATGGGCAAGAGAATGTTGTTGATGATAGTTCAATCCATAGGAATGATGAATCAAATATTCCCGGCACTAGGATAGAGCCCGGGAGTAAAAAAGGAAAGTCCAGAGGTGGAGATTACTAAAGATAAGGAGGTGGAGATTACTAAGGAGACTCCAGTGGTGGATATTACTAACGTTGTTATACCAGTGAATATAAATGATGAAGATGAAGAAAAAACTGATGAGGTGTATGAATTAAAGAGAAGGGAGAAAGGGAAGTTGTGGAGTGAGATAAGAAATTCACCAATCATAAATTCCCCTACACCAATTAGATCTCCTAGGATTCATACTAATCTCGTATCTTCGGATACCGAGAAACTCCAGGAATTGACGGATACTCATACTACATCATCATCAAGTTTACCTCACCCAAAGTTATCTAAAACGAATCAACTTCTATCATTGTTCAAGACAAAACCTACTCGCTTCAAACACTACACGAGTTTCTTTTAGGAGTTACAGGGACATTATGGTTACTTGTTTGCACATCTACGGGTGAGGTTCATGCCAAGGAAGTCATTCGATACACTTGCTGATAATCTTCATGATGTAATGGTTGAGACATTACCCACTATGGTAGATAAACACATTAAGAAGCAAGTTATGAAGCAAGTTCCTAAACAAGTTCGGAATAAAGTTCCAGTGTATGTTGCGAAAGGGTTAATTCTAGAGAGGCAAAAGGCTAAAGAAGAGACGGAAAGATTGATTGCTAAAGCTATTCTGCAGGAACGTGTAAATATTCAGGCTCAAATTTTGACACAAATTAAGAATGCAATTGCCAATGTCATTCCTTCTCAAGTTGATGCATCCTACGAAAGACATATGTCATGGACTAGTCTTCAATGTTCATCGGCTCAATCACAAACATCCTCTGTTCCAGAACAACAATATCAATTGTACCTTGCTATGAAAGCTAATCCTCGACTTGTAACAACAAGGACATTAAGCAAATCAATGGTTGGCTCCACAGATGAAGTTTGAAGAAATACGGTACCATAAACTGCATGTAGATCTCCTGCTCGTTGTTTCAAAGAGATCAGGACGATCCTCATGTTGATGTCTCCTGAGGGAGAGAGGGGAGAATAGTAATAGGTGCAAGCGGCAGAAGGACATGGAGTATGAAGTATGTGTTGGAGAGTCATCCTTTGGGACAAGTTTTAAGAGGAAAAGCTCCATACAACTTTAGGTAATCAAGAGCAGTGATGATTTCGGGACTTTTTGGACTGATACATTACTTCAGATGATGATGAAATACCAACGAAGCAAGTATCACAAGACATTATGGAAGAAGTATCGCTGACCATTGATGAAGCTAAGCTGAGGAAAGATGGCTGATGAGATGTTGAGACAGAGATGTAATTAGGAGTTGAGAATCGTATCACATTGATCAGTATGAAGATTTTCTTGAAGGAGTGACTTCTGTCTTGGGAGAGTAGAAAGGAAAATCTTGTCTCTTCACATCCTACGAAAGACCTCACCATTAGATCATGATGTCAACAAAGATCCTGAAGCTCCAGCGTTTTCTCAGATTAATCAAGACCTTTGTATTTGAAGAAAGGAAATTTTAGACCCGAGAAGATAGTCTTGTCACTTTACAGTTTCCCTAGCGGTTATTTTTACTTTTAATGATGAATGATATTGAAGAACGAAACTTCCAGGATGGGTGAATAAGGTTGCTCCGTTCGAAGTTTTATCCTTATGTCGCTATGGTGTCTTGAACATTGGAAGATTCCTCATGCGACAGATTTCTACATAAGCGAAACAAGAATGAGCTTTGGATAACCAAAGAAGAGGTTTTATTCGAACTCAAAGATTATTCAAGTTGTCAAGACATACTAGGAATTGGGTCATGAACACAAGTTTATCACAGAGATTGTCGCAAGAAGAGCTAATAAGTACCTAGTGTCAATAACTGAGCCAAACTACAAGAATCTCAATAAGAATGATATTGAGGACATATACTTGTTGATTATGAATGGCAAGGTACCGGATTATGCAGATACATGATTGCTATGGTCTTTATCAGTATTCATTAGAAGTACAGTGATATGGGAAAGAGTGCATGACTTCCAACTTGGAATTGAAAGCTATCAACAGAAGGTTAATCTCACTGCACCAACAATGACTTTCCCAGGAATTGAAGATCATGAAATGTTCTCTATCATCTATGAGCCTGTGCATGGAATTATTTACAAGAATAGCAAGAAAGAGAAACGGGTGATGAGACATTCAGAGATCCATAAGTTTTGTGATGCAACGTTAAATAGAGTGTTAAAAGGTCTGAAGAGTTATAATAATGATATCAAGTATGGGTATGTACAAAAAGATCTCACTAAAGATGAAGCAGAGTACTTGAAGTTGTTTGAAGAAGAGATTAAAGAAAGATTGAAGCATCGTAGACAGATGAGAAGATAGGAGATGTTCGTAAATGGAAGACCACTTGGACCACGAAGAGAACCCCTGAATAATCGACCCTTAGGGGGAGATTGTTAGGATCATTAAAAGTGTCGATTATGTGATTTTGTGTTATTTAGTCATTAGTCTTTCTTTTGTTAATGTTAAAGTAGTTTGTAATAAGGTGTATTATGCTAAAAGAATGAAATAACGTAATTACCAAAATTTAGGGACTAGAAGTGATAAGTTAGGAAAATAAAGGAAGGGAAGCCTCCTTCCCTCACCTATAAATACATCTCTAATCTTCATTATATGGTGATGCCTTGTAACTAACTCTTCCATTTTCCTTCCATTTTAATATCATTTGAAATTTGAATACTTGTTATCCTCTACTATTCTCTTTATGCTTCCATGATCGATATGTCTGATTCAAGATAAACGAGACCTATCATATTTCTCTCTCTAAAAATCTTCTTTCTCTCACTAAAATCTCTTGATCACTAACATTGTTTAGATCTTGTTTAAATGTGATCCAATCTTTTATCCTTTCTTTCCTTCCTTAAGTGCAAGAGAAGAACTTTTGTCATCGTCAAGATACGAAGTTATGTAGTCTAGTTAGTCCATTTGTAACATTTGTTATATATAGATCGAGTCTACGGCTTCCAATCTTTAGTAGTGTGTAGATCCGAATGGTGTATAAATTCGGAAGGGTTGATGGTGTGTCAGTTAGTATTTTAGATCTCTTGATCCGAAAATATTGTAAGCGACGCGGTTTATGTGTTTAGGCCATAAAACAAAAGGTTTGTTATGTTGGGTCGTAAAACATAACGGGTTTGGTTGTACCCGAAGAAGGACTTGACATCTAGCTTGAGTGGTCAGGAAAATAATGTAAGCATTGGTATTAAGGTTTAACAAATTCTATTTTTACTACAAGTGTCCGTCATGTACTTCAAAACACTTCTGAAAATAGCCCTTATAACTACCTTTTGATAGACTAGTGGTAGGCTTATTATCAAGAAATGCTATCCATACATGCAAAACCCGCTTGTATCTTAAGTCTAAAGATAAACATAACTTTCACCATGTGTGTAATGCACCCAATGATGCCGATCCATAAAGTGATTATCACACGGTGGGGTATCCAATATTCAACCTCATTGAATAACATGCGAAGCTGACAAAATCGTATTCTCCGAAATACAACCAAACACTCACATTTACCTTGTCTTAACAATATTCTCATATCGTTAACTGGTAATGGACATAGCTTTAGAATGCGACAAGTCATTCATGGATATAAACATGCAAATATAGGACACAATTATTATAAAAATGAAAACAAGATACCACATATATTAATTCATTAAAAACAAAATAACAATCGTTTAACATCCCATTATTCAAATACTAACTAATACATCAAAGATTTACATGAGACTACTAGCAGGAACAATTCCAATCGCCATAGCATGCTCAAAGTGCTTATTGAGTGGCATTGGTTTTGTAAACGGATCAGCTACGTTGTCATCTGTGTGAACTTTCTTTAGGACAATTTCACCTTCTTGAATTACTTCACGAATGTAGTGATATTTCCTCTGAAAATGTCTGGCTCCCTTTAAGATTCCGGGATCACTAGCGATAGCTAATGCAGGCTCATTGTCACATAGCATCTCAATAGGCCTTTTATTCGATGACATGACACCTCCAAGTCCATCAATAAATTTCCTCATCCAGACTGCTTCCATTGATGCTTCAGCAGTAGCAATGTACTCAGCTTCTGTAGAAGACATAACAATAGTGCTTTGCTTGGCACTCTTCCAGTCCATGGCTCCACCATTAAGTACGAACACATATCCCGTTTAAGATCTATCGTTTTGTTAGTTTGTGAGTGATTACATGTCTAACCCGATAACTCGATAAGCCCAACCCGATAACCCGACAACTCGAAAGGCCCAAACCCGATAAACTGATTCCTTATAAGGTCGGGTTGCGGGTTATTTTTTATTTTTTGAAAACTCGATAGACTCGATCCGATAAGGCTCAAATCCGACCTGATAACCCGACTGGCACCCTAGAGCTATAAATATAAAAGAGATTAGTATCTCTTTCCTCATTAAATGTTTAAGTAATGCAAATTCAAAAGCTTATTGTACAAGTCAATTAAACATTACAATCACCTTTTTGAATTTTAAGTATTACATATTATATAGCGTATGGTACAAATATTTAATCCACTAATAAATTTATTTTTAATTAATACATATTATAAACCATATGTTACAAGTATATACACTAATTAAAGTATTAAACACCCTAATTAATGTTATTTTTAAAATAACAAAAAAATGAAAAATACATGTTATTAGACATATTTTACAATCTCATAAAGCACACAAAAATTCATACAATTTATATGTTAACAAGTTGATGGTGCATATGATTTTAAAAACCGGACCGGACAAACAGGTTTAACCGGAAACTGGAGTCGCACCGGTTCGGCTAGCCAATAAAAACAGTCTGAAACCGGTATAAACAGGTGAATCGAGTCGGACTAGGATCATTTTTTTATTATTCTCCGATTGATCAGTTTATTAATCACAGGGTACCCGTCGCCGCAACACGCGATACCTGAGGTACCTGATAGTTTATTTAATAATCCAAAATGACCTTTAATTTTATTTTTATTTTTAAAATCAATCTTTTGAGATGCTTGAAAAGTCAATAATATTCTCTCTCCATCTCAATTATTCATTCAAATTCCCCTTCAACATTATTTCCACTTCATCTTCCCTGTATTCTCCCAAACCCTAATTCCCAATTTTCAAATCAAATCAAAATCATATAAACAGTAGATCAAATCAATGGCAACATCAACAAAACGATCCATACCACTAATCAAACAAATCTTCCGTACCCAAACCCGACCCGTTACCTACATGCCCCGACCCGGCGACGGCTCACCCCGCACCGTCACCCTAATCCCGGGCGACGGAATCGGCCCCTTAGTCACCGGAGCAGTCGAGCAGGTCCTGGACGCGCTTCACGCGCCGATCATCTTCGAGAAATTCGACGTACACGGCGATATGAAAACGATCCCTGTCGAAGTACTCGAGTCGATAAAAAGGAATAAAGTTTGTTTAAAAGGGGGGTTGAATACGCCCATGGGAGGCGGTGTGAGTTCGTTGAATGTGCAGCTGAGAAAAGAGCTTGATTTGTATGCGAGTTTGGTGAATTGTTTTAATTTGCCCGGGTTGCCGACTAGGCACGAGAATGTCGATATTGTGGTTATTAGGGAGAATACCGAGGGCGAGTATGCTGGGTTAGAGCATGAGGTTGTGCCTGGTGTTGTTGAGAGCCTTAAGGTATATATACTTCCCGGCTCGTGTTTTTAATATTTCTATTCATTTTAGCGTTTATAGTGTAAAGTTTGTTTGGAAATGAGTGTTTAGGGTTTAATGTTTAGCTTGTTCCCGTGGTTGTTGAGAGTGTTAAGGTATACTTTTAGGCTTGTGTTTTGAATATGTGTCTTGGTTTTCGTTGTTAAGTATTGATATATGAATAGATAGATGTTAGCGTTATCTAGTGTTAAGCGTTTGGAAATGTAATGTTTGTTTCGAAATGAGTGTTTAGCTTTTGGTTATTATCTGTATTGATATTTGAATAGATAGATGTTAGCGTTTTCTAGTGTTAAGCGTTTAGTTTTTAGCATTTATAGTGTTGCCACATCAGCATAACACCGAACCACATGTAACACACACGCATAAAACTGAATTTGGCCGACTGTAACAGAGATGTTTGTAGTAAGGTCTACTTTTTGGCTCGTTTTTGTAATATGTGTTTTGTTTTTTATGGTAAGTATTCGTATTTGAATTGATAGATGTAAGCATTTTCTAGTGTTAAGCGTTTAGATTCTTAGTGTTTAGAAATGACTGTTTAGCTTTTGGTTTTTATATCGATATCTTGTGGATACATTTAACATTTGTATTTGTATTCTAGTATATGTTACATTTAAGGTACACTTTTCGGCTGGTTTTCCAAGTATTGGTATATGAATAGATATCAGCGTATCCTAGTGTTGAGCTTTAGCTTTTAGCGTTTAGACTAGTGTGCTTGTATATGGATATGACTGTCTAGGTTTTGGATATTGTTTAAACGCTGCTATTTGAAATGATTGTTTGGAAATGAGTCTTTAGCTTTTACGTCGGTTTACACTTAGTAGTATATATATTTTCGACTTGTCTTTCATATGTGTAGATAGATGTTAGCGTTTCTAATGTTAAGCTTTTAGATTAATGTAGTGCTAAGACTTAAGATATATGTTGAATGTGTTTTAATGTGTTTATTATTGTTGTTAACTTGCTAAGGGGATAATCTAGAGTTATTAAAAATGGTGGATTTGAGCAAATGTTCGATAGTTTAAGGAGTTGCTGATGTTGATGCAGTAATTGTGTATCTATTTTAAGAATAGAGATTGAGGTAGTATTATAAGGATCAAGGATATAATGTAGGGAAACTTTGTTTGTGTTGTGGCGAAGGATACGGTAGCACCCGAAATGAATTGTTTAAAACAATGGTTCCAGTTTCATACAACTTTGTGATTTTATAGTTTGCAAGTAGGTTCTTAGACTGGTTTACAGAACTTGTGTAGCCTGGTCTAGTATTATGGATTGGTGTGTTCGTGTTTAGTTGTTCGAAAAGGATAAATCAAACTTCCCGTATACCTCATTGGTAGCTTCATACACAACAAAAACATACCCAATCCCGTCGGAGCGGGGTACGGGGTGGAATGTAGACATATCCTACCCCTATCTCAGGATAAACCCGAAAGTAGGGAGACCGCTTCCGGGAAGACCTCCGGCAAGTGTATTTGCAGGTGTGCTCAGATAATTCATGATGTTGTTATTTACCAAGGACTTAGTCACTTAAGGGCTAGCAGGATACGGTAGCACCCGAAATGAATTGTTTAAAACAATGGTTCCAGTTTCATACAACTTTGTGATTTTATAGTTTCATCATTGATGTATACAATAATTAAAAAATCCAGTAATCCTGTATGAAACTAAATGTTTTGTCATGTAGCCGTTAGTCCATAAGGTTAAGAGTTAAGACTGCCACATCATGATGCTGCTGCTAATGTAGTTATGTACGAGTCCTGGTCCAACTATTAATGGACTTGTACTTATTGATTGAAAAGGAGGAAGGAAACTTCTCATTTACTTCATTCGTAGGTTCACACTTATTCTATTCGTCAGGGACTTAGTTGGTTAGGGGTTAGGTTTGAAGACTATAAGGACAAAGAAAATAATGTAGTTTTGCAGGGTAATGGAGTTTGTAGTTAAGTTGACATGCCTATACTTGAAAAAAGTTTATTGATAAAATTTCAGTTACGATGTTATGTGTGGAAATTTGGAAATTGTCTCTATATGCATATTTGGCTGATAGTTTCATGTTACAAGAGATGGTGACATTTGGCATGCTTTTCTTCTGTACCATATGAAGTTCATGTTTGCCTTTATCATGGGTACTGATGTATGATTGCTTATTTGATTAGACACATGCCAGTATGAGTTTGGAGTTTGACTGTGGAATAGTGGTAAACCTTAGATAAATACATAAATAATGTTGATACGTAATTAAGGATGAATATCAGCCTAAAAGGAATAGTATTAGGAGTTCCTTTATGGTAAGGATTCATCTCGGGATTATTATGTGTTCATGTTTAACTTAATTAACCAGTTAGAGAGAACAGTTAGAGAGTGGCTTACTTCTCAAAAGTAAGTCAACTTTGCTGTTTGCTTAAGACGAGGCATCCCACTGTATCTGCTTCTCTTTGTCGGGAAATGAGAGAACTTTAGGGCTATGAAATAGAATTAGTGTTGGATAAATCAAACATACAAAAATTCATGTCATTTAGATCACAATTGAGCCAAAGTAAGTTGTACCATTAACAAAGGGGAGCTACATCACCGTCACAGGGCATGCTTCTGACTTCATGTCTAGCAGCTGTTATACATAGTTACTTAGATTCTGAGAAAGAGCTGTTGCAGTCATAACAGAGATCAGTAAGATTTCTCTTATTGGATTTTATGTCAATGTAGCTTAGATTTATAAATAAGACTTAGCTTGAACCAAATATATGATTCATCACACTTCTCTAGGATAGCAGATAGCCAGAGCCAAGTAAACAATCAGACTTTTGTATATTTAGCTGGGGCGTATCATTGTTGACAAGTGTTGATGTTTTGCTCTGATAAACAAGTATACAGTTCTCTATATTAGCATCTGAAATGCTGCATATCACTTTGCTTAATTTCATGAGTGAGTATGGATGTTGTCTGAAGCATTTTTGTTGATTCACTAGAATTAATAGAATTTTTAAAGAGATGAGGTGGTGAGGTGGTTATGGTTGTGACAAACATCGTGGATCACTGTTTCTTGTGCCTTAACTGACAATAAGAAGTGAGAACATGAGGCAGGGAGGGGTTTCTGAATTTTGTTTCATTGGAGGTTACTATTGTCTTTTTGACCATTCCATGGTATACTGTATGTATATTGAGCGGTTAATGATTATCCATTTTATATTGCTACTGCTTAGTCTTAGTTCATTACTTTATTTTATCATATGGACGTCTGATCTTTTTATAGAAACACTGATCTTTATTTCCAATACTCTAAATTGGCAGGTGATCACTAAGTTTTGCTCAGAGCGTATTGCAAAGTATGCCTTTGAGTATGCCTACCTCAACAACCGGAAAACTGTGACAGCTGTGCACAAAGCAAATATTATGAAACTTGCAGATGGTTTGTTTCTAGAATCATGCCGAGAGATAGCTAGCAAGTATCCCAGCGTCAAATACAATGAGATCATTGTGGACAATTGCTGCATGCAGCTTGTTTCAAAACCTGAACAATTTGATGTTATGGTAAGTTATTGTACTGATTTAGTTTTTCCCGATTCTTTATCAACTATGATGTCTGTTATTCGAATATAAAACATTATTATCTACTTGGTAAAATTCCTTTGTTTGACAGTGAATTGCATCTAATGTTTTAATGATATGCTGTTAGAAATAAGTTGATTTGTTATTTTGTAGGTGACGCCTAATCTTTATGGAAATTTGGTGGCAAATACTGCTGCTGGTATTGCTGGGGGCACTGGTGTCATGCCTGGAGGTTTGTGTGCCTTCTAAACTTATTTATGAATCAATCTAAAGAACTGAAATACTGAATCAGTGATGCGTTAAAAGACGCAAGCTTGGTTTTTAATATAATGATTCATATAGAAATAAGTGGAGTTGCGAAATTCGCAGGTAACGTGGGAGCAGATCATGCTGTGTTCGAGCAAGGTGCATCAGCAGGAAATGTTGGAAAACAGAAAATAGTAGACCGAAAGACAGCAAATCCAGTGGCTTTGCTTCTGTCATCAGCCATGATGCTCAGACATCTTCAGTTTCCTTCATTTGCAGACCGACTAGAGAACTCTGTCAAGCGTGTGATTTTGGAAGGAAAGTATCGAACAAAAGATCTTGGTGGGTCAAGCACCACTCAGGAAGTCGTAGATGCTGTCATTTCTAATCTTGATTGAGAGCTTGGTAATCCAATCTTCATTCTTTCCGACCTTATAAACCCTTTCATTGTTTTGCTTGATACACGTTTTGTTCCTTCGGAGTTATTCTTCTAATGGGGAATTGATTTCCTTGTGAATAACATGACCTTCTTTTGAGACGGGAATACTTTAATAAGAACCAATTGTGATGATACATTGTCATGTATTTATTTGAACGACAAACAGGAGTTATATTGAGGAATTGTAGTTGCAAGATTAATTTTACTTGAACCGAATGTGGTTACTGTTTTTTTTTTCTTTTTGCTTTTTATGGTTTTGCCAATGTGTATGTCCGCGTATATGCCGGACAGGCTAATAGCCCGAATGGGCCACACAAAGCCCAAGCGAACCACTCAAGCCCAATCGAA
>BQNB010001677.1:0-63259 GCA_026074375.1 Tanacetum coccineum
TACTTTAGCTTGTAATTTTCTAGATATAGATGTTTTACTAAAAGCAAGCTTGCAAAAATCGCGAATCGATAGTTGGACGATCGATCTTCGTGTAACTTGTAATCAGTCTAGGTGAGAGTAATCGGTGATTAATCGGATTGCCATTTTTGGTAAATTTTGGCCCCGATAAGTTTTGTGTATTTTGCTGCATTATTTTCCTTATAAACCAAATTTTAATAAATATAGACACTTACCATAAGTGATTAAAATATGTTTACGACGAGTTTTAAGTATTTCTAGCAAAATTTGCTTGGTTTTCAAAAAGTTTGACCATCATTAACCATCTTTGACCGCCATTAACCATGGTTGACTGATTTTTTGACCGATTAATCGGTCACGAAAAGGTTAGTGGCCCAGTAGCGCTTAAGCGGCGATTAATTGGCCTTGCAGACCTTTTTTTGCAACACTGACTAAAAGTATATAAAACAAATGCACTGTATTCAAACAAATACATATAAACATACACAAACGAATATAAACAATCATTTACTAGCAAATAATCAGACGTTAACAAACGTAAATAGAACATGACATATGTTGACATTCATTCGTTTAACTAAATGGACATGAAAAGGATTCATGTTCCCTCAATTAGTAATTAAATAATATTACCGAAGTATCAAAAAACATAACGACTGTTTACTTATTGAACGCTCAGTTCGTTGAAACCTAGCTATAACCTGCTAATAACTAATAAACTATTTGCATGTATTAATAATGGTTCGAGCAATTAAATAGTTACGTACTTTTCCAAATGTACCGATGTGGTACATGTACAAAAAACTATCTGTGAAAACTAGAAGGGGGGGTTGAATAGTTTACAGGTTCGTTTTCGTTTTAAAAACTTTGCTTACAAAATATGTAGATTCGAGTTGTATGTTTAACCAATTCACAATATTAACAAACAATATAACAATCTAAACTAAAGCTAAATAACAATGACAATAATATGAAGAGATAAGGAAAGGAACAATCAAACCAAGACACCAAGATTTATAGTGGTTCGGCTACGAAGCTCTTCTTCGCCCTACTCCACTCCCCGAGTATCCTACTCGAGATTTCACTATGTCAACAAGCTCCCTTCAGGCGGAGAAAACCGTTTACACGTCGCTTACGTTATTTTCCGACACTAAGCTAAATGTCGAGTCCTAATCTTAGCTAGAACCAATCTACCACTTCACAATCAATACACAATCACTAGATCTACACTATCGGATTTACACAATATCCGAATCACACAAATACACAAGATAATTACAATAGAGATTTGATACTTAGAAGAAAGGAGGAGAGATCACTAATCAACACTTCGTTTCTTGGCGAATACGAGTGTTCTTCTCTTGCACTTGAATGAGAAGGAAGAGATGAGAAGAAGAGATTAGATCACTTAAAACAAGATCAAGAGATGTTAGTGATCAAGATATTTAGTGAGAGAAAGAAGGTTTTTAGAGAGAGAAAGAAGTGTGAGAAAATTCATGCAAAGAGGTCTGATTTTCAGCAAGGGATGGAGCAGTATTTATAGGCAGGAAAATCCAATGGTAACTGGCGGTGGTCCCGGCGGTCCCAGATATATAAGGGGGCCACCATGCCTATAAGGGGGCCGCCAGGTAGACTCCACTCCCTTTTCTGTCTTTTTATGGGGAAGGTTGCATCTGGTGTAGAAGCTTTCGTTTTGGGGGGAAAATTTGAATTTCAAATTTTAAGTTTTTAATAAAACTTTTCTTTTAATTAGAAAATATTTTGTATAATTAATTTTGTGAAAATCTTTGGTAAAAATGTAATGGATAAGAGAAAAATAATTTCTTGATCACTAATCATGCTTAATGATTTGTTTGTTTATACCTTAAGTGATTACTATTCTTAGAAATGGAATTTTACGATTAATAATTTGTAAACGTTTAATTTTATCGTAAACGTTTTTACATTTTGTTATTATCAAAACGTTGAGAGGTCAAAAAATATAAATAACATTTTTAGACATTATTTGTATTAACAATCTCCCCCTTTTTGATGATGACAAAATATAAACTCATTTTGTATAAAATTAATAGTTACACATTATTAATGAGTTTTGTTCCATTTCTCCCCCTTTTGTCGAATTCAAAAAGGATGATCGTCGAGTTGTTGTAGGAAGAAAGAAATCGACGATATCAAGACTCCCCCTTGATGTATGCTCCCCCTTGTTCGGGGCACCAAGGGATCGATCTTACGAAAATTATTTGCTACAAAACAAAGTTAGAGGTACAAGTGCAAGACAAATATCTTTTAAACATAACATTAAATTCAAGTCACCCAAAAGAGAGTTTCATTCAACAATCAAGAAACTCATACAAATAGTTGTTGTAAACTAGGGCATTTTATAACACCATAGAATAAAACAGGATCTTAATAAGAGCTAAGAAAATTCGATAACATATATTTGTTTGAATCATTACAATAGAAAGTAGATAACCATAAAGATATAATAAGACATAGATCTACACTAGTGAATTCTTGAATAGTAGAAGATGCCATAATCAAAAGATGGAAGGTCGATTATTTTGGTAGATTAATCATATGAGAATGATTAATTAAAGAGGGAAAAAGAAGGGGTTGGTGACACATGATTCGGAGGGATACGGGTTGGAGGTTTGGGGCGGGTAAGAAGAATGTGAATGAAGTTGATTTCATTTCTTAAGGAGTAGAATTGGTGTCTAGAAAACTTGCAACAATGACAAAAGCTTGAGTGAAATTCAACTTGAGCATGAGAAGGAGGATGAATTTGTTGTGGTGGTGGTGAAGGTGGTGCATGAATATAGGCATTGGATGAATTAGTGTGTGAATCAAGGATGGTGGAGATGTTGTGAAGTTGGTTGATCATTTGATCTCTTAAGGGATTGTATGATGGTGGTAAAGGAGATTGTAAGTAGACTCTTGGATGAAGTGGAGGTGAGTCATTTTGGGAAGGAGGTGATGATTTTGGAGTGGATGTTTTGCGTTTCCATACTTGTCTTACCGACATTCTTGGTTTTCTAGAGAAGTTGGAATGGTGGTTTGAGCACGACATTGATGATGAAGAAGAATAGGATGAAGAAGGTGATGGTGGTAGTGAGGTGTGAGAGTTTGATGATTTAAATAATGGAAAGGATAGTATAACATGGCAAATCATGGTGTGGATGGAAGAGGATGCCAAAGATGGTTTGGCTAAACAGGGAAATGACAGCTTAAGGATGTAGGTAGGAAGGTCAAAGATACAGAAAAAGAGGTAAACTAAACATTTTCGTTCCCTCCTGGTGGCGGTCCCATATTACCAGGCGGTCCCAAATATATTAGGGGGCCGCCGGGTATTTAAGGGGGCCGTTTTCTAAAAGAAAGAAAATTTCCACTTTTCCCTTTTTCTTAAATCCAGTGATTTCGGCATCTACCAAATTCAAGAATCAACTAGTTCAAGCAATAATATGTAGTCCTATTCTAGCATACAAATCATTTAGCAAGTAGTGGCATTGTTCGTATGTCATATTTATAAATTTTGCTAATCATAGAATGTTGATAAAGTGGAGAAAACCATCCAAGTTAGATGCAATTGTCATTTGTCATTCCTAGTCCTAATAATAGAAAGATATAATGCATTAAACAAGAAACATAATAATAATAATAATAATAATAATTTCTTAGTAGTTATGCCAATATGTTTACTTTTGTTTTCCATCCATCATGTTCTTGAGAGCTTGTCCGATTGACCTTAACCCTTCTCGGTGAGCATCTCGTTGTTGAGTTTGAAGATTAATGGTTTCAGAGAAATAGGTGTTCAAGTAATGACTTTCATAAGGAGGGTTTTGATGAACTCTAGAGACAACATTGGACGATGATGAGATGTTTTAGGATGGAGATGAAGAGTTGGAATGAAATGATTCATCATCATTTTCATCAAGGGTATCATTCAACGGATGAGATGAGGATGGATGATTCAAAGTGGTGGAGGAGGAGCTAGCATTTGATTCACGAGGTCTTTTCATGCCACGATCTGATCGCGTCTTTCGCTCATAATGAGGAGCGAAGGGATGCATGACTTGATCATGTGAGATGTAGCGATCAATTGCTAGCTCGAGAAAGACGAACACAACATGTTTGAACAATCTAGTCATAAGCATTCCATAAGGTAAGAGCTCCTTAGGTTTGCTTCGAGTCTTTTCCATTCTTTTGAGAATGAAGAATGCTAGATTGTATCGAGTTGAGGTTTCAATGCAATAAAGCATATGACAAAGACACGTGGAGACATGATCCTTATGACCTCCTAGAAAAATGATGTTTTCATGAATGATGTCAACCCATGGCTTCATATGAGGTTGAATTTCGCAAGTTAAGATTTCATTTTTGTCGACGATAATGGTTTTCTTATTTTTGATACGAGTGACTTGACCTTGTCGAGGAGTTTGAATGAGAGACTTGACAACACTTGGAGACGGAGGAGTGGTTTCATAAAGACCTTTACTAGGAACACTTATTGACAAGTAGTCGAGTGACCACATGTCAGTGTGAGACACCTGACCTTTGAATGGTATTTTTAAGATTTGACCAAATTCCTCAAGAGTGAGAGAGAATGGCTTTCTTTGTATAATAAAGTTGACCACAAAATGACCCATGGAGTTATAATTAAAAGTTAGTTGATTATAGAACTCGTTGAAAAATCAATTAAGGCACTCATGATATAAATATCTAAGCGTTTAGTACCTCGATTGTTTTTGACATTTTTCAGAAACGCTCCCCCTCAAAATGTGCTTCGGTGTTCGAAATTGTTTAGCACGTTTGGGAGGAGTATATGAGTCCTAAAAATCATTGTTCTTCATTATACACATATTTTATCACATTTTCTCCCTCTTAATCAAAATTTTAAAACCCTTTGGGACAATTTTGGAATGTCAATTGATTTAAATATGTTATAAAATTTGGGAGAAAAGTGTGGTCTTAATTGCAAAGACGTGTAAAGAGACATATAACAATAAAAAAAATGCTCCCCTCAATCGTTGAGGGATATAAATTACTCCTACACTTATCTATCAAGAGATTAACTACCTACTAATGTACAAGGTATATTATTCACAATAAGAAATAAGATTGACCTTTTGATTGTAATGACGATGTCGTCACGTTGTTCTGTTGATCAGCCTGTAGTCAATATCTCTTATTCGTCCTCCAACAAAGCTTTCAAGACTTCGATAGATCCTTCTGATCTGTAGTCTTTTCTCGATTGCTGTGATGAAGTCTTTGCTTCTTCTCTTGTCATCCTCTGACCACTTCCTAGTCTCCATGCCCTTATTGTACTCGAACAGATGAAAGTCTTTAACCATTTGGTCCAGCTTTTCCATGACTCTTGTCAACGTCCCATCACTAAACTTGTGAAGCTCATTCAGCCTCATCAGTTTTCTTTGTTCATTTCTGTCTCTGTAGACAACTGCTCTTGGCTTAGGGACGATCGTATAATCTTCTTTGAAGTAATAGTCGGCTGCATCCCAATTAGGTCGTTCAAGGTTGATCTTTGTTTGGTAACTTTCAATCCCGAGTTGTAAGTCTCCCACACGATTCCTGATCACCAGGTTTCTTATCCACATGTTGACTGCTGTATGAAGACTGATCTTGTCTGTCTTGGGCAGATGGTTGAGCTTTTCTTGAATATTGAGTAGGAACAGATCTTCAAAATCATTTGGATGCAGATTTTTGAAATCCCTTTCCGAGATCTTGTATTCTTGGTAATCAGCTCGGCGAAGAATTATCTCTCTTAGATAGTTGTATCCATATTTTTCAAACACTTTGACACTGATCACACTGAGAATTCGCATCTGCGATCTGACTGCTTCACGATCAGAGGACTCACTATGTTTGTTGATGTAGAATTCCTTCCTCCTAAACCACCAGTGAGTGATGCCATAGACCGCACTGATGTCATATTCTTGTTCACTCTCAACCCACAACGAAGGAACTAATTCTTCAAGGCCAAAGTCTAGGTAACGAGCGGCTTTGAGCTTGGATATGGATAAGGCAATTTTTCGCTCTTTGTCACCTGTCAGCAGATATTCCAGATCCTTATTGAAGAAGAATTGTGGTTGAATAGTTACCTGACCAGGTGGTCCTCCTAAGGGCAGTGGTTCATTTAAATTTTGTGGAATTTGATGACCCTCAGGATTACTCAAGTCAACCTTATTTGTCAGCAGCTTATGGCATTCATCCATCTGGAATTGAAGAAAGACGCTGTTCTTGTGAAATGCTTTAACAAGGTTGAATGTTGGACCTTCTAAATCAGCTTTGCAGAGTTTCTTCTTTCCTGTTCGTCTGCAGAACCATTTGATGAATGAACCAATATCATACGTCTTCCTTTGAAGCTTGTTTTCCTCAGGAACTTTATACGATGTGGCGTATGCATTTGCCCAGTTATGTTCTGGTTCCGGGAAATCATTCGGTGGAATGGTCCATTCTGGCTCAGGTGTAGCAGGTCTCTCGCTTTTATGAATCGCTTAAAACACGTAGTGGTCGACACTTTGGGAATGTGTGGCGTTGTCAGTGTTTCCATATCTGAGACATTCCCTTCATCCTGCATGGAAATGTCATCTGAAGATTGTTCAGAATGTTCCGATTCGGGATCAGATCTGTGCATCGAAGAGTCCACACCAGCCTCTCTTGTGTCAGTGATCTGCCATCCAGTTGAGGAGAGAGATGGGTGTTTTTTGGAAGCAGAGGCCTCAGACTCCCTTGTTTTCTTTGAGCTTTGGTCATAAGCTTTCGGAGGAGGTTTCGCTGAGACCAGGAGCAGCAGATTAGATCTTCCCTCCCTCTTGGTACCTGGTTTGATCCAGCTGAAGGGCCTTCATCATCATCATCGTCTTCATCATCATCATCACTATCATGCTTTCTCTTGTGGTCTTTCACCTTGTCTGCAACTTCCTTATCCATGGCGTCTTCATCCGCTATCAGAGCTTCCATGAGAGCATGGTATAGACGGTAGTTGGTCTTGTTTTTGTTGGCAGACTTCTTCTTATTCATGTGACTGAAGAGAGCACTCTTTAGATCAAACTCTTCAATATCAACTTCATCGGTTGACCTGATGGAGTAAGTTGAATCTTGTTTCTCCTCAGCTTGTTCCTTTTGGGCTTGATAATCTCCTTCGACTCTTTTCGATTCTTGATCTTGACAAGACTCTGGGTAGGCAACACAGAGATACTTCTCGATTAAATCTGCAGTGTGTCGGTTCAAGAACTTAATGAGGAGCAATCATCAAGTTTTGTTCATAGATATTTATCAACTGCCGTTAGGAAACTTGGGATCTTATTGAAGCCAAAACATCAGTCTTCTTTACTTCAGACATCTCTTGCTCCAATCTTGCTACTCTTAACTGAAGGGCGATGAATGGAGTGATTTTAGGGAGAGATGTGGTGATTGTTGTAGCTTCAGTGTTGATTGGTGGAGGAGTGACCGTAAGTGGTTTTGAAGATGTGACATCTGTGAAGGGAGCAATCCATGGGAGGTGTTGAATGGTTAACTGTCTGATGACTAGGATCGGTATATGTGGTATCAGATCCTCTTAGCGTTAGATTTCTCCTGTTCATCTTCTGTTGGGTGGTCATGAAGAAATTGATCCCCAAAGTTAACAGTGTCATCGAGATTTTTCAGGGAAGACATAGAACCAGAATGACTTTCTGGTTTATCATTGATGACACGTTCGCCTGTTATGAGCTTCAGGTTTTCATGAACCTTTGGGTAGGCTGTTGCAATGAATTCATCATCCATGTGCTCAGGGTTTGGTCCAGCAAGAGACACATGTAATTTTCCAGAGTTGATCCAGCTCGGTCTTCTTGCTGGGCTCAGGGTCTGGTCCAGCCAGAGCCTCATGTGCTTTCTCAGGGTCTGATACAGGAATGCTTACTCCTGATGTTACGGTAGACGAGACTATTTCACCTTGAACTTTGTCACCTTTAGGAGCACCAGATTCTGTATCACTTTCAGTTCTTTCTGAATCAGATGTTGATGTTGGATCATGGATCACCTTTCTGCTGGATGTATCATATCGGGTCGAGAAGAAGGTCAGTTCGTAGAATCAGGAGGAGTTTGGATCCCGCCTAGCAAGGATAATGGATCAGTGATCTTTTTTCTTTCTTTGACATATCGATCAGGGAATGAGCTACTTGTTCTTCAGATACAACGGCCTTTCCCTTTCCCACTACTTCATGCAGTTTGGGAGTTGTTTCTGACACTGGATCCCTGATCGTTACTCCTCCAACTGGTGCCTGACGTTGAGGCAGTAAGGCTGGATCCAAGCTGAGCTTGATAGCTAGTTCCAGGTCAGCATCATCACCTTCTCCTTTTCCCTTTTCTTGATGTGTCTCCAAACTCAACTTCTTAGCTAGTTCGAGATCAGGATCATTACCTTCTTCTTGAGGATTATATTCTTGTTGAGCTTCATCTTCTTCGTCAACAAGATGGAAAGTAGGCTTTCCCTTTCTAATTTTCTGTGGAAGCTTACGCTTGGAAGGTTTCTTTGTTGGAGAAGGAGCTGGCTTGGATTGTTTGACAGGTGTGGTGGTTGTGGGCTTCTTGGGTGTAGCCCGCTTTGTTGCAGGTTGCATGCTTGCCCTTCCTTGAGGGGTTTTCTTTGTATTAGCAGCAACCATTTTCAGATAGTTGGGATAATAAGAGGATTGTTGAATGGCTTCAGTTATCAGGGTTCGGGGTTGCCATTCCAAACACTTCAACTGTCTCACCTTTAGGGACAAACTTGAGATTTCCTAAGACATCATCTCCAGTGTGATGAACAGCAGAATCAGGACGACGATGGATGTTGTTATTACTTGCCAAGTAATAGATTATTACTTTGGAGAATCGTCCATAAGGGATGAGGAGAGGAGTTGCTTTCTTCTTTGGGTTCTTCAGACTGGCTTTGTGGCTTGCTTTGTGAGAGAAAAAAGTCTGGATCCCTTGAGTAAACTCTTCCCATATTAGCTCTGCATGATCAACATTAGTTTGGGTGACGATTCCCCACAGCATTTGCAGAACTGGGTGTCTGGGTTTGTCATCTGCCAGAAGTCTTCTGTCAAGCACTGGTTGAGCAAGGATAGAATTGCCCTCCAACGAGTTGATACACATAATTAGTCCGTTATACTGGAGACAAATTTACAGGTTCAGGTTTATCCCAGCTCATTAACAAAATCTAGCACCGTGTCACCAGTCGGAGGGAACTCAAATGGGTGAGTTGGGTTGACAGGAGTGATCGCTAATGCCTTTCTAAGAAGATCAGCACTTAGATCGAACCATTGTTCATCAAGTTGACAGCTATAAACCCCAGTCTTCTCATTATATGACATTGTCTTCCAGAACTGTTGCAGGTAGATAGCAGGAACATTTGCAGATGCAGTCAATGCTTGGAAGAAGTTGGTATTCTTCAGAATGTCCACTGATATCTGAAAGATGGGGTTCTTTTGGATCTTTTGTGCATTGAACAGTAGGTTGCTTTTCCCGATTGTTAACCACTGAGAGCGTGGTACAATCTGCTCATCAGTTCTTGTAGGAGGTTGAGCGGGAACATTTGTGTATCTGCCATCGAATTCTGAAAAAGAGCATTTAACAAAGAAGACAAACATTGCAGAGAAACGAAGTTAGAGAGAACATTAGCATTGATAAAATCATGTGAACAGCGTGATTGATTAAAACGGTTGTAATTCTGGTTTGATTAAAATCTATCAATTATCCAACAGGATCAATTACTTGTTAACTAAGCCCTGATGGGATTTAGAAAAGCAACTTTGGGGGGGGGGTTTTCCCATTTGGGAATGGGCCTTGATAGATGATTGGGCTCCAATGGGTCAAAATATGAAATTTAGCCTAAACCGCCAGCCTTGGCCTGAATGCCAATCGCCGTTAAGCGATTGAGCTTCCCGCGCGACTTATATAAAATATTCGACCAAACCGCCGAGAGACGGCGGTTTACCTGTTGGACATAAAAGTAATAGAGAATTATGGCAACCCGCTGTTTATACAACTCGCCGTTGGTCAACCCGCCGTTGGACAACCCGCCGTTTTAGGCTCCACGCTTTTGGCAAAACCCGCCTTTGGACAACCCACCTTTGGAATCCCGCCTTTGGCACCCGCCTTTGGCAACCCTCTTTGGAACCGATGTTATAGGCAACACGCTTTGTAGGCAACCGCTGTTGTAGCAACCGCTGGTTGTAGCAACCCGCTGTTTTGGCAACCCGATGAATGGCAACCGCATTTAAAGCAACCAGCGGGTATGAGTAATTTATTTATAAAATAAATTAATAATATAAATTACCCATACTCGACGTTAAGAAAAACACGCAAACATCGCCATTTCGGGCTTGGTCTCTCTTAAAATTCAAACTCCGCACCTCTTTTGTCAAACCTAATCACATCCTAATGCATACCTAGGCTATCCTACACATAATACATACATTATATCCTACTTTTTCTTTCAACACGTCAACCACCACTAAGAAACTTGGGTAAATCATTCGTTTTTTTGATTGAGATGGAAATCGAAGCATCAAAACACATTAATAAATACCTAATGACCACTTACCCAGCAATCAGAACACACCTTACAACACTACATTGGTGTACTCGTCTTAGAACGACCCTATATCTAATTTTCTACAACTTGTGATGTGTTTTAGATCGATTCCTTTGATATACACATTGAATATAATGATATTGGATTTTTTGTGGTTTCGAAGTTATCCTTTATAAGAAAAACTGAAAATTGGCGATTTGTGATTTCGTTCTTGGCGGCGGTTTGCGAGTGTGTGTGTGTGTGTGTGTTTTTCCTTTGACTATTTTTCGAATGTTTTGACCAAGAGGCAACTCGCCACCCTTCTATACACATAAGTTACAAACATGGCAGTTTTGGTCCCTTGGGTTTCCTTCTTCTTTTAAATTTTTGATTTTAAGACCATTCTAAGGGCTTTTACTAAGAATTATGCAGTGGCAAACTTTAAGGCCCTATTCGGTTATTAAGTCTAGGAAACAAAAGAGGCAAATGCTTTTTACACCTAAACTTTACACAATAGATAAACTTTGGAACTTTGTGTAAAGTTAATTAGCTAACCCTTCAAATATTAACCCATTAGAATACAACAACCATCTAAGATTAGACTTTTATAACACCCAACAGTCTTTTATCACCCCTTGGATATTTTCACATTCACTCTCCCCCTCAAACAACGACCCGGTTTCTATTGAAAGAGCTGTAGTCGTTGATTGAGATGAAAAGATCAGGCGAACATCTCCCCCAGCACCATTGTTTTACTTTACTCCCACAAAGCATGGATATAACGTAATCCATGCCCAGACATTAAACCGGGTTGCAATTTGAAGTAATTGCAAGCCTTTTAGTAATTCCAAATGACTTAAAATATTTCCTAAGTATTTTATTATTATTATTAATAAACACATATAGAATATTATTATTAAATATATTATTATATATATATATTTATAATATATATATATATATATATATATATATATATATATATATATATATATATATATATTTGTACAAAGGATACATGAAGGCATTTGGTTTACTCATCATTTCCTTCTTGAAGACGTTTGAGAGTTTCAGGTCAAATCTTATCCTAGGGGCCCCCCCCCACCCCTGGAAGGGGGGAAGAAATTCGAACCGTTCTCTTGGTAAGGCTTTGGTGAGAATATCTGCAAGTTGATAATTTGTTTCCACGAAGTAGAGTTCAACCACTCTATTTTCCACTTGCTCTCGGATGAAATGGTGCCGTATGTCAATGTGTTTAAGCGAGAGTGGCTGGTCGTTGTTGCAGCACAGTGGCAAATAGCACTTTTGTTATCACAGCACAGAGGAATTTATTGAAATCAAATCCGTAGTCTTGAGCTGGATCGCATTCCAAAGATTTGAGCACAAACATCAGACATTGGCTATGTATTCAGCCTCTGTAGTTGATATTGTCGTGCTTCGTTGTTTCTTTGATGACCAGCTAACCAATCTATCTCCAAGAAACTGAGTCACCTTCTCCGGACGTACTTCTTCTTGAATCTTGACATCCCGCAGTTGATCCGCATCTGCATAAGATGTAGTGCATGGCGTTGTCTTTGTTTACCCAAAGACCCATGTTAATGGTCCTTTCAGTACCGAAAGACAGTTTGATAGCTTCAAAGTGCTTTTTGGTAGGCCTATTGCCTGATATTAGCACACATGCAAACAGCGTATACAAGGTCGCGTCTACTGGCTTGTAAGGTACATTAGGGAGCCATCCATTCCCTCTAATCGAGTTTGTTTTCAACTAATCCCATGAGATCCTTGTCCTGTTTCAATCGATCTCCCATTGTGTATCGACAGGGTCAGAGTGATCCATTCCATATTTCTTTATGTTTCGGAGCTATTTCGCTTGGTTATTAAAGATGCCATCCGGGACTTTGAGAAACTTGTATTCCTAAGGAAAATATGACATTGGTCCCATCATCGACATTAAAATTTGGAGTCTCTCGTTGAAAATTTGTTACACGCTTTTATGATCTGTTGAGGCAAAAAATGATGTATCTTACAGTATATTTGACAAGTAGAATATGTCTTGCCTGATTTGGCGTTGTGAATATCGGTTGGATCACGGCACCTTTGAAGAAATTGTTGGCCAAACAGGAACTTTGTGAGTGTGTCATACCACGCCCTTGGTGTCCTGATTTAGCCCATACAGAGCTTCTTAGACGGATGACGTGAGTTAGGGTTTTCCTGGTCTTCAAAATCCTTAAGGGGTTTTTGACGGACAAGACTTCTTCTTGTAGATCACCATTCTGATAAAGCAGTTTTGACATCATCTGGTAGATGATCATGTTCTGGATTGAGATTGCAATGAATATTCTGATGGCTTTATCCGACGCAACTGGAGCATACGATTCTTTCAAAATCATATGCCTTCCTACTGACGTATCCCTTTGCAACTAACGAGCTTTGCTTTTCAGTACAAATCACCATATTTCATCAAGCTTTACTTTGTAGATCCACTTGAGAGCGATAACCATAACATAGATTGGGCGAGGTACTAATTCCCATACTTCAAGTCGATCAAATTCGTGAATTTCATCTTGCATGGCTTGAAACCAGCAGTCTTCTATCACGGCCATTTTGAAGTTCTTGGGTTCGACTCTGGACAGTTCAGTATGAAAACAGCACCACAAAGCATCGGATGCTAACTGTTTTCTGGTTGATACAGGACGAGAGGGATTGCCAACGATGTTATCCAGAGGATGATCTTTGGTCCATCTTCTGATATGATCTGGAGGGTAGTTAACTTGGTTGGGTTCCGCTGCATTAACATTCCCAGATGATGATTGTGCCGAACCTGGATCTCCAGTAACAAGGTTATGGGAAGGAGGTAGAACATTGTGAATGATTGGGGTGTCTTCTGGAACGGGTTCTTCTGCAATTTCTTGAAGTTGGACTGGAAGATGAATATCGGATGTTGACGATGAAGCACTTGTTGACGGTGCATCTTGAGCAATTGTTGTAGACAAAGATGAACCTGGTGGGACAACCTGAGCATTAATTTTCAGGTAGCAGAAAGGTATCTGTTCATCAACATCTTGCTTGTGCAAGGTGTTCATCAAATATTGTTGATAATACATGTCCAGCTCTTTGTCGGTTCGGGAGCGAAGCACCTGATTTGTGTTGACCAGGGGTCCGATGACAGGCTGGAGTCCTGAACTTATGCGTACAAGGAGCCATTGACAGATGCATCTCAACGAATGTATTATTAAATTGTGAATAGTTTCACATTAATTCGACGAGTTCTCTTGTTGTAATTCTATAGCCCTTTCCTGCTAGGGAGCATACCCAACGAATCCCTATGTCGGCTTTGGCTTGAAATTTTTCTAGATCTTCGCTATTCATCTGTCGGATAGCACGAGAACCAATACTCGGAAGAATGTAAGTCAGGTTCTTATCATGCACCAGCTCATAACCCACCCCGGGGTTTTGTTTATGATGAGTATGAATTAGAGATCGGTTCTGGGTGTAACAAGCAGTGGCTCAGCCTTTTGCCCATAGAATAACATGGGAGTTTCGTGATATCACATCTTTGTACGTGCTGCTTCCACTAGTGTAACGATTACCGCCTTTCAACAAACGCCATTTTGTTAAGGAGTTCTCGACAGACTTTTGATGAAATATGCCAACACCTTCATAGTATTTAGACATAACTTGGTTGACGAATTCCGTTCCGTTATCTGTGCGGATGAATCGGACGGTTTTGTTGAGGCCAACCTGTATTTGCTTAAGAAAGTTGGCGACAAACTCTGGAGTTTTCATCCTATGATCTCTTGAATTTTACCTATGTTGAATTTGTATTAGTAGCACGATGACTAAGATGTATTTCTTCCCGTTAATACTCTGGACTCTCATTGGACCACACAGATCCATATGAAGGGTATGAAGAACTTCCATATTTGTATTTTCAGATCATAGACGGTAGGGAGAACTTCTCTTTGCTTTTTTCCTAGTTGACTGGCTGAGCAACGATATCTTTTTCAATCTTCAGTCTAGGTAGACCTCTTAACCAGATCTTTCTTTTCGAGCAAGATATATTCGTGCCTAAGTTGTAATAGTTTAAACGACGATGCCACAACCATGATTTGGACTTGGAAGCTTTGGACAGCAAGCATATCGGAGAAGACTTCATCATTTCATCGATCGATATCGTGTACAAATTGGTGCCACGACTACCTTTAAGGATATCTGTACCATTAAGATCACGAACACAACAAGTATGCTTTCGGAAGGCCATTAGAGATTTGAAATCACAAAATTGCCCTAAGGAGAACAGATTGTGTCAAGTCCATCCACGTTGTACACTCTTGAGATCACACATGTCACCCATAACATAATATCAAGAACCCATGATAGCTCTCTAAGTGATCATTACCGAATCTGACTGACCCGCGATGAACTTTTCCACAAAATTCATGAGCTGTTGATCGATTCCCGTCAATACTGTTTTGAGCAGCCTGAGTCCAGATACCAAAGCATGACCTGTACGACCCATTTGAAAACAGTCGAGTTTGGAGAGTTTGGAATTTCGGTTCCCCAATTTATGTTGGGGACCTGTTGGTTAGCAGATAGAGTAGAACATTTCACAGAAAGCTTAGTCAACTGGCATATTTCCCCTAAGGCAAATTTCTTTCCTGTGGGTCTCCATTGAGAAACACAATCAAGTTTTCCTAAGGTGAGTTGCTTTCTGTGGGTCTACCATTGATAACCATATCTACAAAGAGTTTCCCGTAGCTTTCCAAACCCGCTGGGTCTTGGACAAACTGTTATAAGACAGTTTGCCTTTTGGTTTCCAGATCTGCTTGGTCTTGTTCAAACTGTTATCAGACAGTTTGCTTGTTGGTTTCCAGATCTGTTTGGTCTTGTTTAAACTGTTATCAGACAGTTTGCCTTTTGGTTTCCAGATCTGTTTCTCTTTTTTGCAAGGAATTTCTAAACGGTAGGGGAGCATAACAGAATTAGATATTACAACACAATTCCATGACATGCAGAGTTTACGATTAGAATTCGATTAATTACAACACGCTAGAGTAATGCTAGATTCTACTCGATACACTTTCGTCCAATCTGACTTATTTGTCTATGGCAGTACCTTCTATCCTTCTTATTCTCCTTCTTAGCAGGCGGATCCTAGTGTCTTTTGTATTGACTTTAGGATTTGACCGCTTGCTTCAGTGGAATCGTTTACTCCTGTAGAGGGAAGCACAGGGATATTAGTCAGTTGAACTCTCTGGTGCACTTTGTGTTTCTGTGCGTTACTAGAAGAAGTTCCTGGTTTATTACTAAACGTAACTTGCTTTTTCCTAGTTAAAGGGGTAGAGGGAGCCTTGTTATCTCTTTCATTGAAACTTTTTGGGCAAGTGCCAATCACACATTCTAACAATTGTGTTAAGTAGAGTATCGGCATAGCTAGTTAAGTGTAATATCCAGGGTTTATACTATTCTAGCTTCATTTTCAATATCCCGGACCGTTTCTACACTCTCTTAGGATGGCTGTTATAGTTTAAATGAGCACTCCTATTGTTCTTAAGGGGATGAGGGATGTGGGTTGAACGTTCCATGGCATACATGCCAGGATGCTCAAGAACTTTTGGTTTTGACATAGTCACTAGTTAAACATATGCTATTTGCTTGCATTGAGCTTTGAGACTCTCAATCTCATTCAACATGGTAGATGTCTTTTCACTTGTGTGAGCACGATTGATCTTAATCACATTCATCAGCTTCAAAAATATGGTCCACATTGAGTGCCAAATCATTCTCCTGTGAATCATCCACATCATCCTCAACATTGGTCACCTGTTTTCCCCTGCAAGAAACAACGATGTTCTTATACAGTACGCTCCACTGACTCCTGGGCTTGAATTATTGTAGCATCTTGTCCTTGAAGTAGTCTGAATCTTGAAGTCGCTTTGGTCTTGGACATTCACGTGCTATGTGCCCTAGTCCGTTACAGTTGTAGCACTTGATGGGTTTCGCTTGACCAGGATTAATCATGCCTCCTCTGTTCTGAGCTCCTACATTTCCCGACTACTCCATTTCCTCTGTGCATTGTTTTTCTGAAATGAGTCTTACTTGTTTAGTGTTCTTCCTTGATTAGTCGCACTGTTTCTACCACGGACATCTTGACAACAACTTCCCGTCTTGAAATCATAGCGTTGTTCCTTGCATCTAGACGAAGCTCTAGTTGATTGTTAGTTTGAGGTAAGATGTGATTTTGTACGATTGAGTGAGAAGGAGCAGTGTGTGGATAACTTTTAATCAAGTATTATGTTGAGTGCTCCCTTGAGTCAGTTGAAAGTTGTCACGAAGGATAAGGTCTTGTGGAGGAATAAGGAGACTTGGGATGAATGTGCTGGTATTGACTGAACTGAGGCGTCCGACCTAGTGCCTAAGAGTTTCATTATTTGGTTGACCGAATCTTTCCATCATAATTCTGTTTTTATTAGCATGCACCTCCTGTTGCTTAAGTAGGCATACAACTGATCATTAGTTTGACTCTTTCAAACCTCTGTTAATGTTGTGACTTCAGTTATGAATCTACTCCACTCAGGCAGATGTTGTCACAAATTAGAGTTGAGCTGCATCCGGGACATGGTCTATTTTGATGTTTCTCATGTCGCTAATGAGCTTTGCTCAAACCTAACATAGTATACTTGAATGGTTTCTCCTTTGATTTGACGGAAGTGTTCAAATTCATCATTTAAATGAGATTCCTATCATCCGTTGTTTAACTTCAGAACACTCAGAATCATCTTCACGTTTTCCCAAATGTATTTAGCGTCAGTATAGTGATTTCATGAGTGAGTAGATGTTCCTTGGTATACCCTGGAAGTTGGATATGGGTTGCACGAATGTTCAGCTTTATACCTTTCCCTTTTCTTTCAGCCGACAGTCTTTAAGGGACTCTAGCCCGTACTGGACCTTGTTGAACTTCACCCTCGGTTCCTCCAGTAATCACATCTGAGATCGTTCCCATCTGAATGGTCCTTATTTAATGGACTTCTAATATTCTCTTCCATTATCCCTTTCCTAGGAAGTACAGACGTATACGTTGTTGTTAAGATTCAAGTCTGTTCTATACATGCATTGGTGGGGTGTTTGGTGGGCGTGTATCAGAACTGCAACACTGGATGTCTTCTTGCATACTAGACATCTTGATATTATTAGGAGTATGATAGGTTTAGATCGTCAATGATTAGTGAGTGTACGTTTAAAAGTCGGTGAGGTTAACTTATTTCGTGTTTTGTTTTAGTGAGATTAAATTCCCGGAGTTTGAAATATTTCAAATTTTGAGAAAGAAGCTCAACTCGCGACAAAGGCAATCCAAACCGATGCAAAGATATAAGCAACCCCGCCGGTGGAATTAGCGCCAAAGGCAATCATAATCCGCTGCAGAGAATAAGCAACGCCGGTGGAATTAAGGCAACTCGTGTTGAAATCTTTAGGGCCATTCGCCGAACAAACTCGCTGCAGCAACCCGCCGCGAAGGATAAAGACAACTCGCCGGCTGTAATTTTAAGGCAACCGCTAGAGAAGATATTTTGATCAAACCGCCGTTGGTTTTCAAACCGCCAGAGTTTTCCTTAAAGAATTTGTTATTTAAAATATTCAACCCGCTTGATAACATGTTCAAACCGCTGAAGCAAACGCTGCGTATTAACAACTCGGCCTCTTTGAGCACTCGCCGCTATTCAAACCGCTGGTAAGCCAAAACCCGCTGCTTAGTAACAACTCGCCAATTGAGCAAACTAGCCACTTAAGCCAACCGCATTGTGTCAGAGAGATGGTAACCTACTCAATAAAATAATATTGATGTCCCAAAGCAAACCGCCGTGAAGAAATTCTGGCAACTCTCCACGAAGAACAACGACTTTTATCACACAAAATCACCTATAAATCACCCTTTTGAACGATTTTGCTTGATTTCTTTTGCACAACACAGTACCACAAGGTAATAGCAACTAGAAACACCCAAACTTTATCATTACAAACAACAAAATTCGGAGAACATAGAAAAACGAGCTAGGTGCCTTAAAAGGTACACTTTTCGATCTAAATCAAGCAAGAAATCGCACATACACACGATCTAATCATCCCATTAGCTCTGATACCAATTGTGGCATATCCTATATCATAACACGGGGTTGATTCTTGGATTTGGCTAGTTTCTAGAGAGAGAAACACTAGAGAGAGTTTTCTAGAGAGAGAAAAAGTGTTTTTCTATGAAAAGGAAATAATGACTAGCTTGCCTCTTCTAAAGTTGGAAGAGGCTTATATAGTACTTATAATATACCGGGTATTCGTACCCGACTTAAAACCGAAAAACGTACTATTAACTATAAAACTACGAGCTATATTAAACAGTAAAATACACTGGGTGACCGAGTCTTTTTCTAATATCTAACATAAATTTCTAAACCTAAATTAGGACAAAAGAAAATTTTAAGACAAAGGAAAACATTTTTTTTATTTTTGAATTTATTATGAATTAAAAACTATTTTAATCTAATTAAATCCTAAAAAATAGCAAATTAAGTCCTAAAAATTTAGAAAAATGATTTTTAAACTTAGAAAAGTCTAAAGTAACTTAAAAACTCAGAAAACTATTTTTAACTATTTTTAAAATTAAAATCCTATTTTTAAAATTAAAATTAAAAGCTTAAAAATGAAAATTACAATCTAAAAGTGTTGAAAATGATTTTTCTAAATGTAAACCTAAAAGTATTTAATCTAATGCTAAAAACTATTTTTTTGTATTTTTAAAAGTTATTTTTGTATTTTTTATTGATTTTCTAAATTTTAAATCTACGAAAAATCCTAGAAAATAATCTACTTAATAGAAAATTATGAAAAATTCAGGGAAAATCCTAAATGCTAACAGGGACTTAAGAAAAATAAGAACTATGAAAAAGCTAAACAAATAAGCCCTACATAAGCTATAATAAGCTACGGCTTATTATTAAAAAGGGAAATGAAATTGTGTACTAGTAATAAATGTGGAGAGAAGTGGATGGATGAGCTATTGAAGCATGATGGTTAACACGTTGGGTATGTGAGCTTGAGGTCGTGGGTTCTAGGCTGGCAACACACCTTTTTGCTATTTTTTTTATTTTTGAAATCTAAAAGCTAAAAGTTGTTAAGGACACAATTTTAAGCATTTTCAATAAATGGAGCATAAGCTCAAAGTGAGAAATAAGCTTTTAAGAGCTTTTTGAATGTCTGTTCACAGAAAGTGAGGGTTTGAGCTCACTTTTGCTTGTTTGGACATAAAAGCTTGCACAAGCTTCAAATTAAGCTCAAACTCAAAACTGAAAACTATTCTAGGAAGCTTATGATGTTTACAAACTAGTTTTAACAAGCTAGGATCCCTACTAACACCTAATGCTAACTAAAATTGAAGATTAAAAAGGCTAACTCAGAAAATTACTCAAAAAGCTCAAATTCAAATTAAGCTAACTAACTCAATAAACTAACTCAGACCTTAAGCTTTTGCAAACTAGCTAAACTACTTATGAACTATAAATTCAAAACATTAAACCAAACTTTATAAGCTAGAAATCTAATTTAAGTACCTAGAATTAATTACTACTGTTTTTTGGCTTTTTGGCTTTTTAATGACTTTTTAAGCTAAAATGAACCTAGGCAAATAAGCTAGCAAATGAAAACTAAGACTTAATCTAAATTAAACTATATCTAATCTATAGGCTAACTGAAATTTAGATCCTAATTCCTACAATTACTAGCTTAAAAAAAATCAACTCACCTTGCTTCTTGGTGAAGAGTTGGCTAGTCCAAGATCAAACAGTTCTTGGTAAAGACTACTCAAATCTGTTGATAGCTGATAGTTTGCTAAAAACTATATGGTTTATCAATGCACCATGTTATGACAATGAAGCATTGGCTAGTCCAAACACAAACGGTATTTGGTAAAGACAAATCAAATCCGTTGATGGTTGACAGTTTACCAAAAACTGTATGGTAATTAACTCACCATATTCTTAGATGAAGAGTTATCTATCCCAGAGCAAACGGCTACTGGTAAAGGAACATCAAATCCGTTAATGGCTGGTAGTTTGCCAAAAACTACAAAGCCAACTTAGTTGGATTGTAGGTAACAAGATGTTGCTGAGTAGCTGAAAAGATGTTGCTGAATTGCTGAAAAGACAAGGTTGCTGCTAAAGAAGGATAGAGTGTACAAGATTAAGAAATGATAAAGAATGTTTGGATACATCCTCTGTGCGTTAAAAGAAGCTTAAAGGATTGAAGAAACATGAAGTTAAAATAGTTTAACATTCATGTTTAAGGGAGGATTGTTAGGATTAATGTTTTCTTAACTTAGTACCGACAGTACAAATAGTTAGTACCGACAGTTATACTTAGTACCGACAGTACAAAGTATTAAGTACTGTTAGTTAGTTAGTACCGTTAGTAGAAAGTTAGTTAGTACCGTTGAGAAGATATTTAAAAGATATTTATGAGATATTTTAGAAAAAGATTTGTAAGCCTTTTAGGGTTATCCTTAGTATATAAAAGGATCACCTTTGGCATAGTTAAAAAAAACAATTGTTGAATATATATGAACACAGAAGTTTAGCAAATCATATATCAATAGTTAGCAATCTGTAATCCTCAAGAACACTTTAATAAAGTTGTTATTCAGTTGTTCATTGTTCTTCTTGGTACCTGTGTTAAGATTCCGCATTAACACATAGTATTCATAGTCATTGTTTCTACATAGTCGTTTGTATTTATACATCTTGGCTATCATCCTTTATAGGCTGCAAAGATCCATTCAGTTTAAGAGGACCTTCAGAATCTTAAGGCCTCACTCGAACCACCTCATCCTATTCTTAAGTTATTACTTTTGCCGTTACAAATCCCTACGATCATGAACTGTTTGTAGAGCTAACCGACTTGTGCACTCTTGAGCTTAAGCCTCAGCTAAACAGAAGTTAAATTCAATTAAGCAGCTACAAGCTCTAGCTTATCTTTATGGATAAGCTAGTAAAGTCCATAGAAGCTCTTCCTAAGCTAGCTTCTCTTCCAACGTCCATTATTAATTAAGCAAAGGTATATTAAACTGATTTTAGGAGTTTAAGTAAATTAGGAATGAATTAAGCTCAATCTAAGCTTAAAGACTTAGAGAGCTGAGATTAGCTTATTGCGAGCTTGTGACATAGTAGCTTAAAATTTGAAGGTAAAAAGAGCTTGAACAAGAGATCAATGAAAACTAAAATTACTTTATTAAGAACTAAATTGATTACATTACTTAAAAAACAGATTACATTTGAAAGTAAATTACACTTTAACTTGAAAAAAAAAGAGTTAAAACTACTATTATTCTAAAAGCTGAAAAAGAAGATGATAAATGTGCGTGAGCAGTGTTTATATTATAGCCAAAAAGAGAAGCTTCTAGTCTTCCCTGCCCTAACAACGCTCCATTATCAAGATCGTAAACCCTTCTAATCATTGGATGATGAATTTGAGCCGTTAGATCACTTAACTATCTCACACGGATTGCCAAAGTAGCAATCTATGATTGAGACGTTTGTGTTTGTCTTATGAGTGATTGTAGAGTAAAAAAACCCACCAATTCTGGATGGCATCCTCATATCCACAGTACTTAATTGCGAGGCTTGACTAATGAGAGCCTTGAATGAATGATTTGATCCTGCCATCTTGTTATTGAGTGCTTGAATTACCCACTTTAGCCTTCAATTTGGAAAAGCCCTATGATTTTTGACAGTGTGGTAATTGGGGAGGATGATGAATAGTGGTAAGTTCTTACGCCTTTTTTTATTTTAACTTAAAAACGGGTGTGTTGTTTGAGTCTATGGGCAAGAAGGTCCCTGTGGTATTAAAAATAAAAACAAATGAAATCAAGTGTAATTCATCTTTCTCTTTTTGTCACTTATTGATCCCATAGAGTTTATAAAAGGTTTTTGGGCTTATGATTTTTGGGCTTTTGTTTATGGTAAGTTTAAGGGTCCATTAAGCTTAAGGACCATTGTGTTAAGTTTTTGGAACTTGAGGGACTTAAATGGAAACATTGGGGTCTTTGTCTTCTAGTGTTTACTTTGACTAAGGGTTGACTTTTTGACTTTGGCTTCCGGCTCTTGTATGCTCTTCCGTTCTCGTATCCGTTTATTGACAGTTTTCTTGTGAGTTTTGCTATATCCGTACCTGCACACACAAAACACAAAAACAAGTATATTTTTGCCATTTTTAGTCTATTTTGGGCTTAATTGGGCCATTTTAGGTATAAACGGATATGTGTATTTCACACATATCAAAATTCCCCAAACTAAACGATTGTGTGTCCTCACGCAATATTACATGCCTTATAACCAAATACCTCAAAACTTCCCCAAACTAAACCTTTGAAAAGTAGCAAAGATTTTTGTTGAGAGAGCTAAGAGATCACAAGTTATAAAACACCCGATTTCCCATTTTCAAAGATTTTTTTTATTTTTTTATGATTTTTTTCTTAATAGACTACCTAACTACAACTTGTTCTTGTGTTGACATAATGTATTGTTTTCATTACCTTAGTGGAAACTTTTAGGATCATGGAACAAAAAGCACTTGAAAAGTGTCTTAAAAGATAAATTCGTCATCCCTGACTTTTCACTTTTCCCAAACTAAGCTTAAAAATAAGATCACCGTTAAGTACGAGCTAAGATGCTAAGACTACTTATAATTACAACTTGTGAATTTCTCTTCCCGACATAAATCATATATTTTAGTGTGTGTGTTCAAATTAATTTAAACCATTAAATCCACATATTTAGATAGTTGAAATCCGACCAAGCTTTACACATGGGCCTTTTGGGCTAATATGTTAATCACTTAGTAAGATCACAACTCAAAGCAAACAAAAACCTCCTTAGCTAAGACAACTTGGTTTCCTCTATCCCATGAATGACTTCTTCACTATCATCCCACCGTCATCGGGTAAGTGCAAGGTTTTTGATGACCCCAACCCGGAGAATAATAATCGAGACTCATGAACTTCTGATGAAAAAGCTTTGTAGACTTTTGCAAACGTTGGTTCAAAAGAATACTTTGGTTTTAGAAAAGAAAACTTTTACTATTTATTTTCTAATTTGCAACATTATTATCACTATTTACATTATTAGGCTAGGAACCGGTATCACTTTTCTTTCGACGACACATCGGCCACGCCTCCGACAAGAGTCCGTGTACTTATTATGATATCAACCCTAAATATACATCCTCCACCATTTCTGTTGATGTCACATCGGGAACGATACCGAAAAAAAAAAAAAACAAATGCCCATGTACCTTTATTGCTGATGAGTTTGTATATTATTATTAACACTAAGGATTTATAACTTGCATCCTTTTTTATTCACCAACTATATTTTTTTTTTCATCATCGTTTTTTTTTATAATAAAAGATTATTTTTGCAAATAGAAAAATTTCGTTTTAGAAAACCAAAGTATAAGCTTGAACCAAAATTATTATTTACAAATGATTAGCTATTATCATCGATAAAGCTTTTTCTCTGAATATGTTGATTAAACTTTTAAGAGTATAACTCCAGTTTGTAAAAATTAAAGAGAACACGTTTATTAATCATTTTAAGAACTTCGGGGAAGAAAAACCACAAGTTATTTTTATAAGCCTTTAAAGTTTTCAATAAACCTTGTTTAGCATCCTAATTCGTAATAACACAGTCATCATCTTATTCTTTTTTTGCAATTTAAAATCTCTAATAAATGAAATCGGCAAAATACTTAGCCTATATATAAAAATCCAAACCTCGGCCTATTTAAAATCTACTTGAGATTAGCAAAAATCTCATTACTAATGATAACCAAGTCAGCATGTTTAAAGTTCTACACAGACTAGCACAAACTAATCACTAAAAATTGTTAAGGGTAAAAGCAAAACTCAACATAACGTTCGCGATCATTCGGTCAAAAATACTTTTTATTCTTCACCAAATGGAAAACCTACATTCGTGTCTTAACACTTATTATTTTTTAATCAACTATATATATAATATACTATTTTTTTCCCCTACAAAATAAAAACTAAAAATTTAAAATTTTTGCTATTCTTATGCGGGAAAACTGGAAACGCGAGAAACAAGTACAATAAGCAGGTAACATCAAATCGATAGATTCCTTCCCTAAACTAAAACGAAACATTGTCCTCAATGTTTAAGGCCGGGTCTCTACGCAAATCTAAGCCGTTTATTAATTATGCAAAGATAAACGTGAATCGATAATGATGAAAGGATATCGGATCTTCCCAAACTAATTGCAAACAAAGGATAGGAAGCTCGAGTGGAACTGGGACACAACACCGAACACGAGAGTGCAACAAAAATTTGTTGGATCAAGTCCTAGCAAAAAACACAACAAACAATAAACACAAAGAATTGAAGAATATAAGCCTCTACACGAACACAACACATTTGTTAGAAAAGTAGAAGTAACGAAAATGAAACTTGGGGTGAACTCCCACGAAGCGGCTTGTTTTTGTTCACCGAGTCGCAAGCTCGACTCGATCCTTGAATTCATTTGTCCTTAGGGAGAGCAAATGGAACTGGCTTAAGAGAAAAATGGAAAGTAGAGATGCCAGGGTCAAAAACGAGGTCTTCACACCCAAAGGAGAGAAATGAAGAAAGAAATACGAATGGAAAGGACAAAATCTGAAACAAAGGTGGGAAGGGTGGGTAAAATATCGGCCATAAAATTATGAGGTTTAGAAACACCCATAAACACATTGGTTATCAAAACAACATAGAACAAACCCGCTCGGGTTTAAGACAAATCTCAACATCTGGGTGGTTCCTGGTGGAGTTGAAGAGAATTGACGGATCATCTTGATGGTCATTGTTAGGTAACTCAATATCTTCATCTTCGGAATCATCATTCTCAACTCCTGGTGGAATTAAATCATCTAGAACAAGGAAAATATCGATCTCTTCTTGAACGGAATCACTATCCTCAACGGGGATAGGAGATACGGGAAGAGACTCGATAATTGAACTTTGATTAGCATGAACATTTTCCTGTGACCGGAAAGTTGAAATCTCACAAAGCATAGTCATACGATTAAGATAATCCTCAAATTCACGATCATTCCTTAAAGGAAGTGTCAAAAGTTCATCGACGAACTCATGGTGAAGAGGATCACTCCTTGGAGAAAAAGTAATTCGAAAGATTTAATTTTGTTCAGGTTCATGATCGAAATCACTTCGGAGCGAGATTTGGTTAGTAACATCACTAAGTCATATTAACAAGAAAAGTACATCTCTATCTGAATTTAACTAACCTTCCTCAAAATAGAATAAACTTCCATGCTAGAAAAGCTAGATCACATCATATCGACTTCTGGAAGCGAAACACTCATTTCTATTGGACAAAAGGAGTGTTAAGTACACGAGGTTTTCGTACAGCATCTGAAACATTTGAGTTCTTGTTTTTAACATCTACATCCATCCTCGTTAAAGAGAGGATCTTAGCTTGCTAGAGGTGAAGTTAACATCAATGTCAAAAAGAGGGTTTGAATAAACTTGAAAATGAACATCTTTTTTAAGAAGAGTGAGTTCATCGGCGAACTCCTCAAGATTATCACTAGTCTTCACCGGAGAAGAACTAGGAGGAAGAGCATCGGAATGATTAGTGGTACTGCCACTAAATGGCTCAACCTGTCGAAAAATCAAGGACAGAAAATAGGCGTGAGCAAATTGCTATTCTTGTTTTCTCAGAATTTTTCAAGCAAAAAGACAAGTACAATCGCTGTCTACTCTTAATGTTAATTTTCCTCATATAGATTCAATGAGAGCTTTTGCGGTACGAAGGAAAGGTCTTCCTAAAATAATAGGCACTCTTGGGTCTGGCTCAAAATTAACCACAACAAAATCCGTAAGAAAAGTGAAACCATCAACTCTAACTACAACATCCTTGGCTATACCCATTGGGTGAGTAATGGAACGATTAGCAAACCCGAGTGTCATTCGAGTAGGAGTCAAATGCTTAGCCCATTTCTTGTGAGATAGAATTGAGGTTAAAAGAATTTTATGCCAGCTCCAGAATCAGCTAAAGCACTAGTCCCTATCGAGTTTTGTAAAGTACATGGAAATCAGGAAATTTTCCCGATCTTCCGAGTTTCTTCGTGAACTTTGCTCATGATGATTGCGGAACATTCAGCAATTACGGTTGTGATGGTGATTTCCTCGAGTTTCTCTTTGTTCCTTAGTAAACCACTTAACCATTTGTTGAATTTTGGCATTTCGACGAGAGCATCTTTCAATCCAATCTCTAAACAGAGTTGTTTAAACATCTTCAAAAACCTACTATGTTAAGCACTTGGTTTTTTGTTCTCTTTCACTTTCATCCTCTCGGGATATGAAAGTTTAGGTTGATACGACGTTGGTTTTTGGCGAATAGGCTTCTTTGAATTTCAATGTTAACGGTTTTCTTTGCTTTTGGTTTTAGGATTTCAATGAAAATGGAATCTTCTTCCTCTGGAGGTGGGACTTGTGCGGTACTTTCTAAACTTGGTTTTTGCACTTTGTCCATTGACGTCTCCAGGTTTTGTATGGGTTCCTTTGAAGGAATAGAAATAACGGGTGTAGGAACAAGAGGAGTCGAAGGTCCTTCACAAGTTTTACCACTTCGTATAGTGATAGCATTGACATGCTCACGAGGGTTAGTTACAGTTTGACTTGGAAGAGTTCCTGAATTCGAAGACGAAGCGGTGTTGGAAGGTATGAATTTAGAAAGCATTTCCGTTAAATTTGTCATTTGGTTTTGTAAACCTTGGCCTTGATTTTGCATATTCCGTAACACAACATCATTGGCCTTGACATAATTCTCGAAATCGGTCTTTGAAACGCCTTGCATTTGCTGAGTAGGAGCTTGATAAACTAGGGTTTGAATCATTGGAGGTTGGTAAGTTACGGTTTTGATTGAAATTGGTTCCTCGATTTTGGTTGAAATTATTTCCTTGATTTGGATTGAAACGGTTTTGATTGTTTTGAATCGGAGGGAAACCAAAAGGTCGGATTTGGTTTGAAACCATCGGAGGTCTAGGATTGGTATTCCCTTGATTAAAATTGGCTGCAGCAGCTTGTAAAACATACTCTTGAATGTTGTCTTGATAAACATTGCCATCGGTGGCTGGACAGTTTTTATAAGAGTGAGTACCTTGATATTGGCTAAAATATACATATTTTGTACCCCATAAAACACTATAAAAGGACTAAAAACACTAAAATATAGATAATTATGTTGCAAATATGTTTGTATTGTGTTTTTATGTCTTACAGGTAAAAAGGATTGAAAACGAAGCAAAAAGGGTAATTTTCGGGTGACTTTCGACGACGTTTTCACATTTATCGAGGTCCAAACGAAGTCGTGAATATTCCTCGATCACACCATTGGAAAGAGCACGAAAAAACGAGTCCAACGGTACCAGCCTTTTATATTTAAACCTTTTTATTTTGAACCTTTTTCGTCCCTGTTTGAACCTTTAGTTATAATGGACCAGACCAAGTTAAAATGGGCTTTATATATAAAAATTTTGTTCATAACATATATGAGGCTATGCTTGGCACAGGGCGGGTAGTGTACATACCTCTTATCCAAGAGGTTAACCAGGTTCGAAACATGCTGAGGTTTGTCCCTTGTTGCCACGATCAGCGACAACGTGGATGCCACGAGGCTGACATGTCAGCAAGTGGTTCCCACTTGCTGACGTGGCAGCTGACCTCGTTGGCGATCCGACCCGGCCATGACCCGACTTGACCCGCCCATGACCCGACTTGAACACCGAATGACCCGAACTTGTACCCTGCCCCAAACTTGTGCTCTATCCAGCCACAATACTCGACCCACCCAAAACCCGCCGACCTGACCCGGCCCAACTGTTGACCCGCCTTGACTGGCGGTCAACCACCGTTGACCGGTGGTCCAGCGGTGGTCCAACGGTGGTCCAGCGGTGGTTGACCGTCGTTGACCGCCGCCCTTGACCGGTGGTCCATGGCGTTGACCGTCGTTGACCACCGTTGACTACCGTTGACCGGTGGTCCGGCGGCGGTTGACCGAGGTGTTAGACACCCTGCGACGTGGGGACAGTAACAATGCCACGTGGTCACCACTCAGTGGTTACAACGTGGCCATCTAATGATTGGTATGAGGTATACCGTGCATGGTTATAAAAGGATCAGACTGACATTTCAAACAGTACGAGGGTGGGCAGGACAACGTCATACGAGTACTTTTCCGGTGGAGCTGGACCATCAGTGCGAAGACACGTGCACTGGTTTGTGTCAGTACGAAGGTGTGCCTGTGTAGCAGTACGATTGTTCAGGCGTGTACGGAATCCGTGCCAATCATTGGCAATCCCATGAGGAGGATGGGTGGAGTGCAAAAAGACTATAAATAACCCCCAGATCTAGCAATATGGAGTTGGTGGGTACTGAAAGGAACATAATTGACCCCTCCCACTTGGAGCTCTAAATAGAGCATCGCAGTCATCAGTTAGAATTTGGTTAGAGAGTAGAGTGAATTTAGTTTTTATATAAAAAAGAAGTGTAGGTAAGTTTCATTTAGTAGAAGTGTGTAATTTAGTTTAGCTTATTGTAAAAGCTTTTTTAAGCTTATTAGTTTATTGTAATCATTACTTTTTAGCTTATTAATGAAGATGTTTTGAAGATTGAAGTGCTTATTGTCTTATGGCTTATTCTTTTTCTAATCCTCTATTTTCTTTTCTTTTCAAGCTAATTATGCTTATTTATTGCTTCTAAGTTTTCTCCTAGCTTATTTCTCACTTCAAATACGCCATTTCTTTGGCTTATTGATTTAGATCTAAAGCTCATATTATCCAAATAAGCTTTTGCTTATTTTCATTTTCTTTTCTTATTTAGCTTATTTATTTCTTATGCTCGATTCGAATGCTAAAAAGGGTGTCATGAGTCTTCTACTCGGCTTATTCTTTAAGTCTCGAGCAACCTTATTTTCGAGAGCTTATTAATTTTAGTTTGGTAGATCTAGAAGCTTTTTAGTAGTATAAAGGTATTCAAATTGGCTTTATGTTACTTTTAGATCTAGTTTAATAAATTTTTTTAAAAGTATCTTATTAGATTAAATCAAGTTTGTTTTTACCAATTTAGTTTTTAATTCTAGCTTATTTTAACACACTCTTAGATCTAAAACCTTGAATATACCCGAACCGAGTTGACTTGATTTAACACCTTAGTTTCGGTGGATTTAGATTTAAAAGTTTTCATCTTTATTATGTACTTATTTGGTTCTAACTTTTCATGTCCTTATTTCTTTATTCCATCCTTCTACATCTAAAGCCGGAGCTAAGGTCTTAATAAGGTTGAAAATAAATAAAGTTTGATTCCTTTATAGTTTTATGGAAGTAATTCGTAGAAAAAGTTGACATCCTTTATTCGCTAATTAGTGAAGTATAAGCTTTAAGTGTTAACTTTATTTTGTTTATTAGTTAGTAAGATCGAAGTTATTTTATATAATTGCGGTTCTCATTCGTACCCTTTTTCCTTTTTTAATAACTAGTAAGTTTAAAATTATTAGCTTAAAATGTTTATGTTTGATCCTTATGATTGCTGCTAAATATTGATTATGATTATGTGAGTATTTCATTAGTGCTTGCAAAGTGATTAGTGATTTGGAATTTAAGTACGGGTTTTAAAAAGGTTTACAAAAGTAATGTCATATAGAAATTTTCCAATTTACATACCGTAATTTACTATTAATGCAATTTAAATACTTGTCATAAATTTTAAAAAAACAATTTACTTACTTGTCATTTAAATTTCTTGAAATTTGTTTCGAAAGGATTTAATTTCGTTAAACCTAAACCCGCACTCATGAAGAACATTCACGTCACTTAGCAAGCATTTTCCGTCATTTTATATCGTTTAGATTCAATTTTAGTAATAAACTGTATTTTTAATCATAAAGTTAATATTAGTTTAAAAATAGTTTAAATCCAAAAGTTTAGTTTCCCTTTTATATGATTTCCCTTTTAGTAGATTTAGAAAACCAAACCCAAAAACTTCAATGATAATTAAGCTCGATTTACAACTTGAACGTAGATTTCCATTCACTTCTCGCCGAGGAAACGACCCGGGAGGTTTTTGATAATTGCTTTGGTTAAAAGCAATTTTCTAGAACCCGACGGAAAATACTTACTATACTATTATTGATTATATCCTATTATACTATATATTATTATATATACGTATTTGGGTGTATCATACCTTCACAAGTTACACAACTCTGCTCGACCGCTTTTACGGTTGCGGGAGCTTGAACTTTTTGTTTGTCGATAAGCATAGTCTTCATTAAATTCTTAAGTTCAGAGACTTTAAGAGCAGCAACATCTGGTGAAATTCCTGGAGTAGATGAATTCGAACTCACTTTGGCAACGACTGCCTTGTTTCGTGAATTACGAACCATGGATTTACTTTCGATAATTCTCAAGCATTCACGAGGCATCTTATCCAAAAAGTTTCCACCCGCAGCAGAATTCAACGAGTCTTGATCATTAGCATTCAAAGCATTGTAAAAGGTATCCAACTGATGTAGTTCTGAAAATCCGTGGTGTGGGCATGCTCTAAGAAGATCATTGAATCGATCCCAAACCTCATAAAACGATTCGTCAAATCTTTGTTGAAATCTCGTGATTTCGTTACGAAGATATGTTGTTTTATGAAGGAGAAAGAAATATTAATGAATTTGGAAACAAGATCATCCATGACATAAACGATATCGAGGAGGTTCTTTTTCTAGCCAAATCCGGGTTGAACCTTCAAGAGAAAATGGAAAAAGCATAAGCTTAATCGACGTGCTCGGGACGTCCAGGAATCTCATTGTTGAAGTAATCTTATTAAAATATCGGATGTGAGCATATGGATCCTCTTTATCATGTCCGAAAAACTATTTGTTTTGAACAAGATTGATCAAACCATGCTTTAACTCAAAGTTAGCATTAATTTTGGGAATTACAATTTCAATCCCTCGTAATCCCCTCGTGGGTGCTTGGAGCAATTGCGCCATTGTCCTGTTGTCGGCCATTGGAATCTCGGGTTCAACAATAACCGGTGTTATTTGTTGTTGTCGACGATTTCGATTACGAGCTTGAGAACGAGTGCGCATGCACTAAAAATAGAGAAAAGAAATTAAAAAGAAAACAAAAATTACACTAATTTTTTTTTTTGGATTTTTTGAATTTTTTAACAATCTATTTTAAACGGATACACGGAAGACAACTTAAAACCAAATAATCAACTTACTTCACGGTAGCTCTTAAAAATTGCTTTTTAAGGTGAGCCGTTCCTCGTAAGTGACACAAATGGCAAGTTTTTGAATCTTTGGTTCGATTTGGGAACTTTTCAAGTTCACCGGAACTTATTTATGATAATACCTCAATTGAAGGTATTATATGTTGGTGTTCTTTTACCAACTTTGTGTATTTTTTTTTCTTTTTTAAAGGACAATTTTTTATATTTTTGATTTTTTTATATATGATAATTATACTAAAAAGAAAAAGAAAATATTTTTACTTTTTATATTTTTGAAATATTTAACAAAAATGAAACTTTCGAGGACGAAAGGATCTTCAAACCAAAATCAACAAACGTAAACGCGGAAATCTTAACACAAGATCCCGCAACGACCCAAAAATTTGATATAGAGTTTCTTATACACAATAAAATATATAAAAAATAATCCAAAAGATCAATTAAGAAACTTTCCTAAAGTCCCCTTAAGAAAAGATCACTCTAAAAGATATATATATATAAGAACATATAATACGTAATAATTAACCTTGAAGAATGATCACCCGGGTCCGTTTCCCCAACTGACTATGTGAAAATAAAACAACGCCTTATGTTTGATTATTATTTGAATGAGAGGAAAAGATATTTTTGTAGCTATACTACTAAACTAAAAAGCAACCAAACAAATAAAATGAGAAAACAAAAGCAATTAATCACTTAAACAATTAACCAGAACGAATAAATCGCGACGAATAAGCAAATAAGACAAATTAAACCCTAAAAATGCAAACTAAATTTATAAACCTAAATAAGACTAAAAAATTTAAGAAAAAAGAAAAATAATTTGTTGTTGATTATTTTTGAATTTATTTATGACTTAAAAACTATTTTAATCTAATTAAATCCTAGAAAATAGCAAATTAATTCCCTAAAAAATAAGAAAAATAATTTTTTAAAACATAGAAAAATCTAAAATATCATAAAAAAGTCATAAAAACTAATTTAACTATTTTTAAAAGTAAAATACAATTTTTAAAAATTAAAATAAAAAGCCAAAAATAAAAATAAAAATCTAAAATGTTCCGATAATGATTTTTCTGAATGTAAACCTAAAAGTACTTTTTATAAAACTAAAAACTTTTTTTTTTGTATTTTTATAAAACTTTTTTCTAATTTTTATGATTTTTTGAAAATAAAAACCTTAGAAAAATGATTAAAAATAATCTACATTATGGAAAATTATCAAAAATTCAGGGAAAATCCAACTAGCTACAAAGAACAAGTGAAAAAAATTAAAACTAAGATCCCAGCTTAAAGAATAAGCTCTAAATAAGCTTGAATAAGCTACGGCTTTTAAGTAGAAAAGGAAAGACAAACGTGTATAAAGATTAAATGGAAAGGGAAGTGGACAACTTATCCCACTAGAGCAGATGGTAAACACGTATGGTATATATGCTAGAGGTCTTGAGTTCGAAGGGTGTCTAACACCTTTTTGCTAATTTTTTAATTTTTCCACTTTTAACTAAATCTAAAAGCTGGAACTTATAAAGGACTCAATTTTAAGCATTTTTAATAAATGGAGCATAAGCTCAAAGTGAGAAATAAGCTTTTGAGAGCTTTTTGAATGTCTGTTCACAGAAAGTGAGGGTTTGAGCTCACTTTTGCTTGTTTGGACATAAAAGCTTGCACAAGCTTCAAATTAAGCTCAAACTCAAAACTGAAAACTATTCTAGGAAGCTTATGATGTTTACAAACTAGTTTTAACAAGCTAGGATCCCTACTAACACCTAATGCTAACTAAAATTGAAGATTAAAAAGGCTAACTCAGAAAATTACTCAAAAAGCTCAAATTCAAATTAAGCTAACTAACTCAATAAACTAACTCAGACCTTAAGCTTTTGCAAACTAGCTAAACTACTTATGAACTATAAATTCAAAACATTAAACCAAACTTTATAAGCTAGAAATCTAATTTAAGTACCTAGAATTAATTACTACTGTTTTTTGGCTTTTTAATGACTTTTTAAGCTAAAATGAACCTAGGCAAATAAGCTAGCAAATGAAAACTAAGACTTAATCTAAATTAAACTATATCTAATCTATAGGCTAACTGAAATTTAGATCCTAATTCCTACAATTACTAGCTTAAAAAAAGTTTAAAGATCAACAGTACTAACTGCTGTTAGACTGCTGATGCAATTGGCTAATGCATAAAACCAATATGCAGACTACCTTAGTGCTTTCCTCTACACTAGACACACTAAAGGATTATGTCTTAACACAATGCAAGCACAAACAAATTCTTAGAAAGGCTAGAATCAAAATTTCACAAGAAAAGAACAAAGAAAAGTACCCTGGTGCTGAGACCATCAAATTAAGCCCTAACTTGTTCAATTTTAAAATCTAACCTCTAAAAACTAATTTACTACTAGTTTGAAATGAAAATGAAGCTATCTCAAGGAAAATGCACTATTCTATTTGACTTTTAGAGGTCAAATTAGACTAAACCAAACACTCCTTTATGTAAGACAGATTTCAAATGAGCTTGTGAAATTAAAATCTAATGATCCAAACCTAATTACCAGATAACTATTAGCTTAAAACAAGCTTAATAAACATGATTCATTAACCTAATAAGCTAAAATCTATTATCTACACAACTGCTAACTATATTTTTTTGGTTTTTTAGATTTTTAGACAAATTAAACTATAACAAGATCCATACTATATTAAGCAAAAACAGATAATCAAACACACTTAATAAGCTATAATAAAGGTAAATAAGCACTAGTAAGCAAACAGATTAAGCAAATAAGCAAATCTACATTAACAAGCACTTATAAAACTAGATATTAAAGAACATAAGATAATAAATGAAAACTTACTTTAAGCCTCAGCTAAACAGAAGCTAAATTCAATTAAGCAGCTACAAGCTCTAGCTTATCCTTATGGATAAGCTAGTAAAGTCCATAGAAGCTCTTCCCAAGCTAGCTTCTCTTCCAAAGTCCATTATTAATTAAGCAAAGGTTTATTAAACTGATTTTAGGAGTTTAAGTAAATTAGGAACGAATTAAGCTCAATCTAAGCTTAGAGACTTAGAGAGCTGAGATTAGCTTATTGTGAGCTTGTGACATAGTAGCTTAAAATTTGAAGGTAAAAAGAGCTTGAACAAGAGATCAATGAAAACTAAAATTACTTTATTAAGAACTAAATTGATTACATTACTTAAAAACAGATTACATTTGAAAGTAAATTACACTTTAACTTGAAAAAATTAAGCTAAAACTACAACTATTCTCAAAGCTGAAAAAAATGATGAATGTGTACGTGAGTGTGCTATTTATAGCCAAATGAGAAGCTTCTAGTCTTCCTTGCTCTACACGATCCCATTAATCATGATCGTACGATCTTCTAATCATTGGATGATGAATTTGAGCCGTTAGATCACTTAACTATCTCACACGGATTGCCAGCGTGGCAATCCGTGATTGAGACGTTTGTGTTTGTCTTGTGAGTGATTATAGAGCCCAGCGACTCCTCATTTTCCCATCCACACATCTAATCTAGTTAAGCTCTTTAATTTTTTAGCTTAATTGTTTTAGCTTTTGCAATGTTCTCTTTAAATGTAATTCTCCATTTTTAAAAACTTTGTACGTTCTTTTCAGTAATGTGTAAACAGGCTTCTAGTAATAAAAATTGAACTTTTACTTTCCATTAATCTTGTCAAAAGCTCTTTGTTTTATTCATAAGCTCGTTAATGTTAAGTATGTTTTGATAAGCTAATTACAAGCTCTTATTAGTCTTTAAGCTAATAATTGAGCTTATGTTTTATTTGATCTTAATTATACCTAACCTTCAAATTCAGTTTAATACCTAACTATTGGACTTATAAGCTTTGGAAGAGAAGCCTATCATGGAAGGGCTTCTATGGACTTTACTAGCTAGAGCTTGTAGCTGCTTAATTGAATTAGCATTGTTTAGTGAGTTTAAGTAAGTTTTATATATTATCTTCAGTTTCTTTAAAATATAGTTTTATAATGTTGTTATGTAGATTTGGCTTATTTGCTTATTCTGTTTGTACTCGTGCTTATTTACTTAATTAATCGCTTTAAGTGAGTTTGATTATCTGTTTTATTGCTTAAATATAGTATGGATCTCTGGTCCTAGTTTATATATGTCTAAAAATCTAAAAAAAACACTAAAATATAGTAGCATAAGTTTAGATTTTAGATTATAGCTTATTTGATTAAGGATTTATGTTTATTAAGCTTGATATAAGCTATTTGTCATCTGGAATTAAGGATTTAATCATTAAATTTTAAATAGCACAAGTAAATGGAATCTGTCAAATGGATTAAGGAGTGTTTGGATTTAGCTTGTTTGACCTAAAAAAGTCAAAAGTATCTTGTGTTTTCATTTTGGATAGTTAGATTATCATATTTGTTTAGGTTTTGAGTTAATTTGAAGGATTAGATTTAGCTTAAATTCAGTTTATGGCTTATCAAATTGTTCTCAGCACCAGGGGAATTTTCACCTTTTCTTTGCTTAGTAAAATTTAGATCCAAGCTTTTGTAAGCTTGGTGCTTGCTTGTTTTGTGTTCAAGGACACTCAAGATGAGTGACTAGTGCAGCATTAAGGGGACCTGCAAGTTTGTTTTGCACCCTTACTATTTGTATCAGCAGTAGTACCCATTACTTACTGTTGAATTAAAGCTTTCAATTAAGCCAAAATTATAGTAGTTTTAATCTTTTCAAATTCAGTAGGACTTTTAGTTTTAGATAAGTTAAGATAGATTAAGTGTTATTTTTTCTCAATTTAGCTTAATCTCTTTAGTACATTTAGCTGTTTAAAATTTCACACATCCTCAATAAATACCAAAAACAGTAGGTATTGATTTTAGTTTTGTTTATTAAATTGGAATTTCTTAGTCTTCAAGGATTAGGTTTAATCACTTTCGATTCATAAAACAAAGCTTAAAGTTGCTTGTCTAGTTATATAAGTAAGGTTACTGAATTAGCTTATTGACGCTTTTTAGTTTTAAGGGAATTTTGTGCTTTTTGAGTTAGTATTCCTTAATTTATTCCTTGTTCATTCAATTTCAGTTGGTTAAAGTGATTTTAGCTCAACATAGCTTTTACATTACCGATTAAGCACATCTTAAGTTCCCTTAGAACATCTTTTGGGAATTGTATATGAGCTTCAATTAAAGATTGTCGCAAAGTGTTTGAGGACAAATTAAGTTTTTTTAAGGCTCAAAAGCCATCTTACTGAAGTCAGCTTCTTTTTAAGCTCTTCAGAGCTTTTATTGGTTTCCAGTTTATGTTATGTCATTTACAAAACAGTATTTAGGAAATCTGTCTTTTCAAGGTTCCAACTTTTAGTTTTGTTTTAAAAAGTAAAAAAAAAGTGCAAAAAGGGGTGTCTGCCAACCTCGAACCCAAGACCTCTAGTATACAAGCCCAACGTGTTAACCAAGTGTGCTACATTAGCTCATCCGTCTACTTCCTCTTTTCCTTTTTTATTATACCATTTTCTTTTCTATTCTTAACAATAACGCCGTAACTTATTAAGCTTTTTAGGCTTATCTTTTAAGCTTTCATTGTTCTTAATTTTCATTGATTCTGCTGGTTTAGAATTTAATTTAAATTTTTTGTTATTTTTCATTAAGTAGAATATTTTTAATCATTTTTCTAAGGTTTAAAAATTCGAAAATACATTAAAAATAGAAAAGGTTTTATTAAAATATACCCAAAAAATTGTTTTTGCATTAGATTAAAAACTACTTTTAGGTTTTACATTGAAAAATCATTTTCAACACTTTTATATAAAATTTTCAATTTGAGCTTTAATTTTAAAACATAGGATTATAGTATAAAAATAGTTTAAAATAGTTTTCGAGTTTTTATCGTCTGTTTTAGACTTTTCATAAGGTTTAAAAATCATTTTTCTTTATTTTTAGGACTTTAATTTTTTATTTCTAGGATTTATTAGCTTAAATTCGTTTTTTACTTTCATAATAAATTCGCAAAAATAACAAAAAAATAATTTTCTTTTCCCTAAAATTTTCTTTGTTTTTTATCCTATTTTAGGTTTTCGAAATTTAGTTTGCAATTTTAAAGTTTAATTTTGACATATTATATCTTGCATAATTTGTCGCGTTTTATATGTTGTTCGTTAATTGTTTAAGTGTTTAATTGCTTTTAAATTGTTCATTTTTACTTGTTGCTTTTATTTTAGTAGTATAGGATCCTCAAAAAAAAATTCTCCTCATTTTAACATCATAATTATGCTAAAGCAGGTTTCAATTACACAAGTCGTTGGGACACGACCCGGAGTGATCATACTTCCCGGTAAAATATGCGTCTAATATATTATATATATCTCTTTTAGAGGAGCTTATCTTAAGGGAGACTTTAGGAGGAAAGTTCTTAATGCTCTTTTGGAATTATATTATTTTACTTGTGTATAAAAACTTACAATCAAATTTTTGCCGCGCGTGCCAGGACTTGTGTTAATGATTCGTCGTTTTTACGTTTGTTTGAATTTGGTTTGAAGATTCCTTTGTCCTCGAAGTTTTAATTTTGTTTAAATATTTCAAAAATAAAAAATATAAAAAGTAAAAAAAATATTTTCTTTTTCTTTTTAATATAGTTATCATATAAAAAATATATAAAAAAAATTTCCTAAAAAAAAGAAATAAAATACATAAAGTTGGTAACGACACCAACTACTATATTACTCTCAATGCAGGTATTTCATAAATACGTTCCGGTGAATTGAAAAGTTACCAAAATCGAACCAAAGATATTTAAAACTTGTCATTTACGAGGAACGGCTCCTTTAAGAAGCAATTTTTAAGGTTACGTGAAGTTAATCGATTATTTGGTTTAAGTTGTCTATCCGTGATCCCGTTTAAAATAGATTGTTAAAAACATAATATTTCAAAAAAACCTTTAAATCCAAAAAAAATTTAGTGTAATTTTTGTTTTCTTTTTAATTTCTATATTTTTAGTGCATGCGCACACGTTCTTCAAAAACTCCGCCCCACCCTAATCGAAGATCCGGTCGACACCAACACATAACACCGGTTAATGTTGCGGTACCGATTTCCAATGGCCGCCGACAATCGTACCATGGTCAAATGTAACAAGCTCCCATCGAGGTTCGAGGATGCATATTGTTGTGCCACCGATAAATGCAACTAAATTATAGAACTTAAACAAAACTTTGATTAATCTGTTCCAAGTATCAATTTACGGGGTAACAGACCCTCATAATCAATCTTAGATTTTTCAACAAAGTACTTCTCCGTATAGACATCCCGAAGTTCCGACCACAACGCTTATCTTTAGCTTCTTCTCCTTTTTCTCGAAGGTGAAGCCCGGCCTTGGCTAGATAAAGAACCCCTCAATCTATTCTAAGTAGGATGGATCTTAAGTTCTGAAATTCATAAAAACCAATTCTTTTCACCTTCGAAAAACAATCTTACCTTCGAACATGAAAATCACTATTTCTCACAAAAACCCGAATGAAAACTTTCAAGAAGCATGAGACGTTTCACAGGATTCTACGCGCAATGTCCTCATCATGTTTCTACGAAATAACATCAACCATGATACGGGTCTACCATTCTTTTTAAATACCAATGATCAAGATGCTTTAGATTCCGTCAGCGGGTGGAACAATTTTTAGCAAAGATGCCTCGTGATGGTTTACGCCATCTATTGAGAGTCAATCCAGGTTCGTTATTCAAGCAGTCATGCAATAGAACCACGAGTGCAGTACGGACATGCTTCTGCTATTTCTACACCTTTAATTCTTTTGAATTTCAACAACTCGCCGCTTTTCTTGAAGAATAACATGATATTCGACTGAGCGATTAGAAAAGAATGATTAGTGAAAAGAATGTTAGACTCCTTGACTACCGTCAAAGCAATCGAGGATTGTTAGTGTTACATGTGGTTCAAAATCATAATTTCAACAATTGTCGTTACCAAGGAATGAATTTTCTTGTTTTCTATGATTAAACATTCATCAATTCTAACAAAACCGCGCGTTGGCAATTATGTTCAAGGGAACTCCACTAATTTGGCAAACCAAATGAGACCACCCGGTTTTAATCAATCCAATGTTCAAAACAACCAAGGAAACCAAAGCCGATACCAAGGAAACAATTTCAATTCGAATCAAAATCGTGGAGGCAATTTCAACCAAACCGTCTAACCAATCAAGGAAGCCGTTTATCCAAGCCCCCCCCACCGTTACCAACCACCAACAAATCAACTTTGATTACTCAAGCTTTACTCCCTCGTATCACAAATTCAAGGAGTTTCAAAAAATGGATTTTGAACGTAAGCTACGGCTAATGATGCGAACATGCAATTAATTTGCAAATGGACGATAGACACTTTTCAAGAACCAAAATGAGTTTCAAGGTTTACAATGATTCTCAAAAGAAGCCAAGATATGATTTTCAAACCTAGATGTACGTTTTATGCCAAAACAATATCAACAACCAAGCTTCAAGTTCGAGTTCGTTACCAAGCAACACCATTCCAAACCCTAGGAATGAAGCCAAGGCCATTACCACACGAAGTGGTGCCTCATATGATGGACCTCTGATTCCACCACCGGTGGTGGAAAAGGAACCCGAGGTAACAAAGGATACGGTGCTTCCAAACACCGAAGACATCCAACCTCCTTTGGTCCAAGATCAAAACCAAGACAAAGAACCAATCAATGAGCCTCTCGTTACTCAAAAGACCAAGACTAGTTTGCCTTACCCTTCAAGACTTGCAAAAGAGAAACTCCGTGAAAAGGATGATATCCTAGCTTCCAAGTTTATGGAAATTTTCCGTAATCTTCACTTTGAGCTAAGTTTCGCGGACGCTCTTATTCATATGCCTAAGTTTGCTCCGATGTTCAAAAAGATGCTTAATAACAAAGATAAGTTAATCGAGTTAACCAAGACACCTTTGAATGAAAATTGTAGTGCGGTTGTCCTCAAAAAGCTTCCGGAGAAGCTAGGTGACCCCGGTCGATTTCTTATCCCATGTGATTTTTCGGAGTTTGATAATTGCTTAGCCCTAGCCGATTTAGGTGCTAGCATTAATCTCATGCCTCTTTCCATTTGGAAAAAGCTTGGACTCCCGGGCTTAAACGAAACAAAAATGGTGTTAGAATTAGCCGACCGAACAATTTCCAAACCAACCGGTGTAGCCGAGAATGTTTTTGTCAAGGTAGGAAAGTTCTATTTTCCGGCCGATTTTGTTGTTCTTGATTTCATAGCCGATCCTCGAGTACCGTTGATACTCGGGAGACCTTTTCTTAGGACGGCTCATGCTTTAATTGATGTGTATGAAGGAGAGATAATTCTTAGAAACGATGATCAATCTTTGACCCTTAAGTGTGGTGATACTCCTTCTATTTCGTACAACAATCTCGAATCGTTGAAGAAAGTTGATCTTATTGATGTTACGTGTGAAGAATACTCACAAGAAGTTTTAGGATTTTCCGACGAAATTGCATATGGCAATCCTTCTCCCGGATACGATCCGATTGTTTCAAATTCTTCTCCGACTCTCACTCCTTTCGGGGATAGTGATTTTCTACTTTTGGAAGAAGCTGATACTTTTCTTGCTCTAGCCGATGATCCAACTTCACCGGAAGTTGATGAAGCTTATTATGACCCAGAGGGGGACATTCTCCTTCTCGAATCTCTTCTCAATAGTGATCCTTCGCCGTCACTGAATCAAGGAAATTACTTACCAGAAATCAGGAAAGAGCTTAAAGTTTGTAAATCCGCCGAATCTTCAATCGATGAACCTCCCGAGGTTGAACTTAAGGACTTACCACCTCATCCGAATATCATTTTTTGCAGATACAACAAGTTGCCTGTCATAATTGCCAAAGATTTGAGTGATGATGAAAAGACCGCTCTCATAAAGGTTCTTAAATCCCGAAAGCAAGCAATTGCTTGGAAGCTCTCTGACATTAAGGGTATTAACCCGAAATTTTGTTCTCATAAAATTCTAATGGAAGACGACTATGAACCAGCGGTCCAACATCAGAGAAGGGTTAATCCAAAGATCCATGATGTCATTAAAAAAGAGGTTGAAAAACTTCTTGACGCTGGATTGATCTACCCAATCTCAGACAGTCCTTGGGTAAGCCCAGTACTGTATACCAAAGAAAGGAGGAATGACCGTAGTAACCATTGAGAAACGAATTAGATCCGGACAAGATCTTGTCATGGGATGTAGAGTATGCATCGATTATCGCATGTTGACGAAGGCTACAAGAAAAGGGACCGTTCCCTTTGCCGTCATGGATCAATGCTTGAGAGACTCGCAGGAAATGAGTACTATTGTTTCCTCGACGGTTTCTCGGGTTATTTCCAAATTCCAATTGAATCCTAAAGATCAAAAAAGACACCACATTCACCGCCCAGTACGTACGTTTGATTTTTTCGCCGCATGCCTTTTGGTTTATGCAATGCACCAGGCACGTTTTAAAGGTGTATGATGGCAATCTTCCATGACATGATTGAAAAGACAATGGAAGTCTTCATGGATGATTTCTCAGTTTTTGGAAATTCTTTTTCTACGTGCCTCACCAATCTAGAAAAATGCTTAAACGGTGTGAAGACACCAACTTAGCTCTAAATTGGGAAAAAAGCCATTTCATGGTGAAAGAAGGTATCGTACTCGGACATAAGATCTCGAAGAAAGGAATTGAAGTCGACAAAGCTAAGATCGATGTGATTTCTAAGCTACCTCACCCAACTACCGTTAAGGGGATTCGAAGTTTTCTCGGGCATGCTGGTTTTTACCGAAGATTCATCAAAGATTTTTCAAAAATCTCTCGACCCATGACCCATCTCTTAGAGAAAAACACTCCTTTTATCTTCTCAGAAGATTGCATTCTAGCCTTTCAAACATTGAAAGGGAAATTAACCGCTCCAATTCTCATTGCTCCAAATTGGGACCAACCTTTTGAAATCATGTGTGATGCAAGTGATTATGCAATAGGTGCGGTTCTAGGGCAAAGGATTGAGAAGCATTTTAGACCAATTCATTATGCAAGCAAGACGATGACCGAAGCAGAAACGAATTATACAACAACCGAAAAAGAGATGCTTGCGGTTGTTTACGCTTTTGAGAAATGTTGATCATATTTCTTTTATGAATAAGAGTGTTGTTTACACGGGACACCCCATTCTCCTTGAAATACTCGTCACAGAAAGATGCCAAAGCAAGATTGCTTAGATGGGTTTTACTTCTCCAAGAATTCGATTTTAAAGTGATTGATACCAAAGGAGCTGAAAACTATGCAGCCGATCACCTCTCTCGTCTTGAAAACCCGTATGAGAATGTTTTTTATCCTAAGGAGATTAATGAAACCTTTCCTCTTGAAACATTGAATTCGGTGACTTTTCATGATAATCAAAGTACCCCGTGGTTTGCCGACATAGCAAATTACCACGCGGGGAATTTTCTCATCAAAGGAATGTCAACTCAACAAAAGAGGAAGTTTTTCAAGGATGTAAAGCATTATTTTTGGGATGATCCCTATCTCTTTCGAACATGTGCGGATCAAATCATCCGTAGGTGTGTATTCGGCCAAGAAGCTCTTGAAATCCTCAAGGCTTGTCATGAAGGACCCACCGGGGGCCATCATAGTGCTAATATCACCGCTCGGAAAGTATTTGATGCCGGTTTCTTTTGGCCTACCATATATCAAGATGCTCATTCAATGATCAAATCTTGTGATGCATGTCAAAGACAAGGCAAAATTTCACATCGTGATGAGATGCCTCAAAATGCAATCCAAGTTTGTGAAATTTTCGATGTATGGGGAATAGATTTTATGGGACCAATTTTTTTTTTTTTTTTCCCCGGGGGGGTTTCGGGTCTAGGGTAACCAAATTTATATTCTAGTAGCCGTCGATTATCTTTCCAAATGGGTTGAAGCCAAGGCGCTCCCCACCAACGATGCTAGGGTAGTTGTTAAATTCTTGAAATCCCTTTTCTCCCGATTCGGTGCACCGAGAGCTATCATAAGCGATCGTGGGACCCATTTCTGTAACGACAAATTTGATAAAGTTATGTCTAAATATGGTGTCACACATCGTCTTTCTACCGCTTACCACCCTCAAACGAGTGGTCAAGTTGAAGTCACGAATCGAGGTCTCAAAAGAATCTTAGAAAGGACGGTAGGAGAAAACCGTGCCTCATGGTCAGACAAGTTAGACGATGCATTGTGGGCATTCCGAACCGCTTAAAAGACTCTAATTGGATGCCGACCTAACAAGCTGTTTATGGAAAATCGTGTCTTATACCTGTTGAGCTAGAACACAAGGACATATTTGGGCTCTTATGCATGCCCAACTTCGATCTCAAAACGCGGGAGATCATCGATAAGCTCCAACTAAACGAAACACTAACGAGCTTCGAGATCTAAGCTTATGTGAATTCATTAATCTACAGGAGAAGGACAAGAAACTTCACGATTCCAAGATAAAGAACCGAATCTTCAATGTTGGTGATCAAGTCTTGCTTTTCAACTCCCGATTAAAGATTTTCTCCGGAAAGCTCAAATCCTGATGGTCTGGTCCTTTCACTATTACTGAAGTTTTTCCTTTTCTATTTTTCTTTCTATTTTTAATGTTTTGTGATGTGTTGTGGCTATCCTCGTCCGGTTTCTTGTTGTTTGTTGTTTGTTGTGATTTTTGCAGGGTTGACCCAACAATTTCTAAAGAGTCTCGTGTCCGGTGTCGTATCCCATTTCACTCGAGCTTCTCATCCTTTATGTGAAATTAGTTTGGGGAGATCCGATATCCTTTCATCTTATCGTTTCACGTGTATCTTTGCATAATTCATAAACAGCTTAGATTTTCATAAGACCGACTTTATAAACATTAGAAATGGTTTCGTTTTAGTTGGGGAGGGAATTTAGTGATTGATGTTACCTGCCTTATTGTTTTGTTCTCACGTACCCGTTTTCCCACAAAATTAGGCAAGAAATTTTTAATTTTTATAGTTCTTTTTTGTCAAAAATAAATGCAATATATTTATTTATTTATATATATTTATTTATATATATATATATATATATATATATTATATCTTGTAGTTGATAAAATAAGTGTTAAGACACGAATGGTAGGTTTTTCGGTGGTAAGAAAAAGAAGGAATTTTTGGACCTGATTGAACGTGTAGAGTTCTGCTTTTTCCCTTAACATTTAATGATGTTAGTTTGTGTAGTCTCATGTAGACTTCAACAGCTAGACTTTGAAATCATTAGTAAATGAAGACTTTTTTTTTGTAATCTCAGTAGATTTTAAATTATTGCGAGTTGAGATTTATATAGGCTAAGTATTTGGAATCTCTTTATTAGGATTTTAAATTGCCAAAGAATAAGAGATGATGGGTGTTGATTACGAGTTAGGATGCTTAAACAACGTTTATTGGGAAAACTTAAAGGCTTATAAGAATAAACTAATGGTGTTTTCCCGAAGTTCTTAAAATGATTAATTATACGTGTTCTCTTTAATTTTTACAAATTAGAGTTTTACTCTTAAAAGTCTAATCAACATATTCAGAGAAAAAACTTTATCGATGATGAAGTCAACATCGTTGGTAAATAAGAATTTTAGTTCAAGTTTATACTTTGGTTTTCTAAAATGAAAATTTTCTATTTGCAAAAATAATATATATATATATATATATATATATATATAATTGATGAAAAAGAAAAAAATGTAGTTGGTGAATAAAAAGGATGCAAGTTATAAATCCTTAGTGTTAATAAGTAATATACAAACTCCATCGCAATAAAGTACATGGGCATTTGTCGGTTCGCTCCCGATGTGACATCGAAAGAAAGGATGGAGGATGTATATTTAGGGTTGGTATCATAATAAGTACACGAGCTCTTGTCGGAGGCGTGGCCGATGTGTCGTCGAAAGAAAAGTGATACCGGTTCCTAGCCTAATAATGTAAATAGTAATAATAATGTTGCAAGTTAGAAAATAAATAGTAAAAGTTTCATTCTCTAAAACCAAGGTATTCTTTTGAACTAAGGTTTGCAAAAGTCTACAAGGCTTTTTCATCGGAAGTTCATGCGTCTCGATTATTATTCTCCGGATGGGGTGTCAAAAGCCTTAGCACTTACCCGATGACGGTGGGATGCTAGAGAAGAAAGTCATTAATGGGACAAGTGAACCAACGATGTCTTAGCTAAGGAGGTTTTTGTTTGCTTTGAGTTGTGATCTTACTAAGTGATTAACATATTAGCCCAAAAGGCCCATGTGTAAAGCTTGGTCGGATTTCAACTATCTAAATTTGTGGATTTAATGGTTTAAATTAATTTGAACACACACACTTAAATATATGATATGTGTCGGGAAGAAAAATTCACAAGTTGTAATTATAAGTAGTCTTAGCATCTTAGTTTGTAATTAGCAGTGATCTTATTTTTAAGCTTAGTATGGGAAAAGTGAAAAATCGGGAATGATGAAGTTATCTTTTAGACACTTAATTGTGCTTTTTGTTCTATGATCCTTAAAGTTACCAATGAGGTAATGAAAACAATACATTATGTCAACACAAGAATAAGTTGTAGTTAGGTAGTTAATTATTAAGAAAAAATCATAAAAAATAAAAAAATCTTTGAAAATGGGAATTCGGGTGTTTTATAACTTGTGATCTCTTAGCTCTCTCAACAAAAATCTTTGCTACTTTTCAAAGGTTTAGTTTGGGGAAGTTTTGAGGTATTTGGTTATAAGGCATGTAATATTGCGTGAGGACACGCAATCGTTTAGTTTGGGGAATTTTGATAAGTGTAAAATACACATATCCGTTATTACCAAAAATGACCCTAAATGACCACAAATACACTAAAAATAGCAAAAATATACTTGTTTTTGTGTTTTGTGTGTGCAGGTACGGATAAGACAAAAAATCACAAGAAAACCATCAAAAACGGGAAATCACGGACACGAGAACGGAAGAGCGTGCAAGAGCCGGAAGCCAAAGTCAAAAAGTCAACCCTGGTCAATTCTCAGTCAACAAAAGTCAACCATACAAAATGACAAAACCCAAATGTTACCCAAATAGTCCCTCAAGTTTCAAAAATCACACAAATGGTCCCTAAACCTAAATGGGCCATACCCGGATCCAAAAGCCCAACTCCAAAACCCATTACCACTATTATACAACTCCAGGGACTAAATATGCCATTTATGAAAGATTAAATACACTTGATGTGTATTATATCTACACATAACAAAGACAAGGACTGAATTTGCCATAAGCCCAAAGTTTAAAAATGTTTTACCCGAATCAGTTAGAAAAAAGGCGCCAAGGGTTACTGTTCATTCATCGTCCCAAATTTACCCTCCACTCAAAATCATGGGGCTTTTCACAATTGAAGGGTGAGATAGTCTATTCAAGTGGTCAAGTACACCCTGGCAGAATCAAAACGTCACCAAGCTCCCCTATTGGCCAATCTTAGCAAAAGAATCACACGTGGACTCGAAAGTAGCACAAGGGTGTGTGGGTTTTTACTCTGTATCTACACTCAGAAGAAGCACACAAGTGTCACATCAAGGATTGCCAGCTTGGCAATCCGTGTGTACACAAACTTGATCCAAGGGCTCAAAATCATTCCCCAATGATTGAAGGAACGAAGGGCACGGATTATGAGAGAAGGAAAGCCTAGAAGGTTCAGAGAGGGGCTATAAATAGCTCACCTCTCACACACACAAGGAGTATGTAGGGAGTAGAATCTAGGGTAAAACGTAGGAAATAATTGTAGTTTTAAGAATTTTCATTTAAAGTTGTAATTTTCTCTTCAATATTGTAATCAAGTTTTATATTAATGAAATTATGTTTTGCTTTTAAATAATCTATCAAAATCATCCTTATTTCACTTATAAGTTTTCAATATGATCAAATGTTAGCCACTGTATCAAAAGCTTCTATAAGCTTCTCATAAGCTCATTCAAGTCTATAAGCTTGAATTTGAGTTTAAATAAGCCTCAAACTTACTTAAACTCTAAAATCGAATTAATACCTTGGAAATTGGAAGTATAAGCTATGGAAGGGGAGCTTATCATGGAAGAGCTCCCATGGACTTTACTAGCTTATCCTAGGATAAGCTAGAGCTGTTGATAAGCTCATTTGAGCAATTAGCTTTTGTTTAGCTAAAGCTTCAAGTAAGTTTTCCTTTACTTTCCTTGTTTTTCAATATTTAGCTTAATAATAGTTTATTAGTATAGATCTGCTTATTAGCTTAATTTAGTTGCTTATTTGAGCTTATTTGTGTTTAATCTTGCTTATTAGTTATTAATATTAATATGTTTTTAGCTTATATAGTTGGTTTGTTTTTTATAGATCATAGTATCTTCATAATCTGTTTAAAAACCTTAAAAACTAAAAATTGTATAGCATTGTCTTAATCTTTAATTTTTAGATTATCTAGCTGTTAGATTATGTTTATAATAGGTAGTTATAGTGTTAATTAATCTGTATTAAGTTTAGTTGAATAGATTTCAAAATTCTTCAGTTTAATGAATATCTGTCAAGCCATCTTAGGAGTTGTTTGGATTAAGCCTGTTTGACCCCTTAAAGTCAAATGCAGTTGGTAATTTCTTTTTACACAGTTTGATTATCAAAGTTGATAAGGTTTTAAGTAGATTTAAGGAACTAGTTTAGGATTTTAAAGATTTTATGGCTTAAAAAGTTTGTCTCAGCACCAGGGGAAACTTTGTTTCTTTTTGTTGCTTAAAAACTTAATCCAAGCTCATTGAGCTTATTTGTGTTTGCATTGTGTTCAAACACACTCAAATAGAGTGTGAAGTGCATGTTTTCTCTTAAAGGAACCTGCACAATTTGTGTTTGTGGCTTTGCCATTTTACACTAGCAGTAGTAACCTCAGTTACTACTGTCTGTTTTTCTATTAGTTTTTTCTAGCTTAATTGATTTTCAAAATGACTTTTAAAAGTTGTTTTAACTAGTTTTACAGGTCTTAAAAAAGGTTTTATAAGCTAGGAATCCATAAGGATCCCTTAGCTTAATTAAAAATAAGCTTAAAGTTCCCTTTAGGGACTGTTTGGTAAAACAGTTTTAAGTAAGTGCTTATTTAGCTTATTATGATTTATTTTTTGCTTAATTTTAGCTTATATATGCTTATTAGGTTAGATTAGGATAGTTAAATCTTAATTTGTTAGGTTTTAGCTTAGTATAGCTTATTTTCTTTCTTAAAATTTCTAAAAAGCCAAAAACAGTAGTAATAGACTTAGCTTTTCATTTTAGAATTTTAAGTTGTGGCATCTGATTTTCTTGTCTAGAATTATAGCTTATTAGGTGATAGTTAAGTTGTCCTAAGCTTAGCTTAAGTTTTGGCTTATTTAGCATTTGAGTTTTACTTAATTTTGAGCTTTTTAAGTTTGTTCCTGAGTTAGTCGTTTTGATCCTCAATGTTAGTTGGTTTTTAGTGTTTTCAGTAGAGTAAGCTTATTAGGATTAGTTTAAGCTCATCATAAGCTTCCAGGAACAGCTCTTGTTTTGAAATTTAAGCTTATATTTAAGCTTGTGCAAGCTTTTAAGTGTCAACAAAGCTTTTTAAGCTCAAACCCTTAGTTTCTGTGGACAGCTTATTCATAAGCTGTTTCAGAGCTTATTTTTCATTTTCAGACCAAAAGTTCAGTTTTAAAGTTGCTTAAAAATTAGTCTTCTTTAAATTTCAATTTTCAGTTTTTTATAAAAAGCAAAAATAAAAAAAGAGCAAAAAGGGGGTGTGCCAAGCTTTGAACCCGTGACCTCTAGCATAGATACCAAGTGTGTTAACCATTGTGCTTCATTAGCTCATCCAACCATACTCTTCACCATTTAATCTTTATACTTGTTTTTCTTTTCCTTTTTCCTTATAAGCCGTAGCTTATTAGCTTATTATAGAGCTTATTAGTTAAGCTGTTAGGGAGTTAGTATTTTTCTAGTATTCTTAGTTGCTTAATAGACTTTTCCTGATTTTTTGAGAATTTTTCATTAAGTATTTTATTTTTAATCATTTTTCTTAAGTTTTTATTTTCGAAAATTCATAAAAAATAGAAAAAGTTTTAGAAAAATACAAAAAAAATAGTTTTTAGTTTTATAAAAAATAGCTTTAGGTTTACATTAAGAAAAATCATTTTTACACCTTTTAGATTTTAATTTTCATTTTTAAGCCTTTAATTTTAAGTTTAAAAATAGGATTTTAATTTTAAAAATAGTTAAAAATAGTTTTCTGAGTTTTTATGTTATTTTAGACTTTTCTAAGTTTAAAAATCATTTTTCTCAATTTTTAGGACTTAATTTGCTATTTTTTAGGATTTAATTAGATTAAAATAGTTTTTAATTCATAATAAATTCAAAAATAATAAAAAAAATGTTTTTCTTTTTCTTAAAATTTTCTTTTGTCCTAATTTAGGTTTAGAAATTTAGTTTACATTTTTAGGAGTTAATTTTAGTGTATTTGCTTATTTGTCGCTTTTAATTGCTCCCGTTAATTTGTTTAAGTGTTTAATAGCTTTTAATTGTTCATTTTAATTGTTAGTAGTTATATAAACTAAAAAATATCTTTTCTCTCATTCAAATCACAATCCAAGCTAAAGCAAGGTTTCAATTTCACAAGTCGTTGGGGAAACGACCCGGGTGATCATACTTCCCGGTTAAATATACGTATTATATATTATATATATTATCTTTGTAAGTTTTGACTTTTTACCTTGGTTAAAGGTGACTAGTTGGAATTTGCTTAAATAGTAATATTGATATTTTATATGTATGTAAAACTCACATCACTCCCCCAAAGGGAGGGCACTCCAATTTACAAAAACTTAAACCTAGCATACTATGCATGTCTTCAGACTTGTGCTCGTAGTCTTTAAACTTCAATCTTTAACTTGTGATATGTTGTAGTGATCTTTGACTTTAGGCTTGAGCTTGTTCCTTTAAGCTTGACTTGCATGTGATCTTTTAGCTTCTTGAGATCATCAACCAAACATAATCTCTAATCATCATCTTGTGATCTTTTGCCATCTTGTGTACTTGTGACTTTCGGACCGACATGCTCATACTTTTCTTGATCTTGAAAGCTTGAATAACCATCTTTCTTGAAATTCTTTAACTTTAACACTTCGTCACTTCAAGGAAGACGTGCGGTATCATAGTAGCGGAAATTTCTTGAAATTCTTTAACTTTAATACTTCGTCACTTCAAGAAAGACGTACGGTATCAGAGTAGCGGAAGTCTTGAAACATGTACTTGAGCTTTCATAATGTCTTTACATATGTCGGTCGAGTATGAGCATGTGGCTATGAATCTTGACTTGTCTTGAACCAGCTGCGTCCACCATCGGGATTACCTGCATGAATGGGTTAGTGATAAACAACATATATGGACGAAAGTGTCTTTGTCACTTCGTCGAATACGGTTGCAATAACCACGGTTCCCCGTTAATCAGTATAAATACTGCCTGTGATCAGGTAGAATTCTAAAGAATCTCCTTGACAGGGTTTCGCAGCTGCACTAGCCGTTCTCATTACCGGAGCATCTCAAAGCAGACAACACGGTATGAGTGAACCAGTAAGACAAAGTCTCACCGATTGAATCAAAAATTGATTTGAAAATCAATCGACGTGTCACTTGCTAAAGTGATTTTGCGACACATCAAGAGTTTTATGCATTTCAAAATTCATCAATCGTCAATTCATAGTCTAGACCGAATCAATATACAGTGTCACAAGTTTGATCCATATAGGATCTCACAAGTCACCTACTACAGAGTTTGTTTGATGTTGGCTCTGGAAGGATTTCCATCGTCATTGTGAATACTTAAGTATCACTCTGATGTTCTGGCAATATCACAAGGATTATTACTTTTTTTCACAGTGTGTGAGCAACAAATATATTTGAATAGTATCCTAGTGAGATTTATAGATGATCTCTTTATTGGCTCTAGACTCAATAGTGCACATTTGGTTTTAGTAATCGGAGGCTGGAGCAGACTGCCACCTTTTCAATACCAACTAACTCGGAGTGAGAAAGTCGATAGAAATGTGTGTAATCTCCGTGAGAAATGAAACAAGAGTCTTTTGAGAGACCTTGAGTGGCTAGGGAGGGTTGTGCATCACATCACTGGGTCCATGATGACTATCTTCAATACCAGACAACAGCTTAGTGTTTCTGATAGCATATGTATTGACCCGGTTTCTGCCTAAGTGTAAGGAGGGCTTCTTTCTTTTCACCCTTTATCTTAACTTTTCTTTTTCATTCTTCAACCCCTTCAATGCTTACCGAGACTTCATAACTAACACCTTGTTGGGTTTGTTCCAGTGCTAGCTCTGTCTCAGTCGGCATTATTCCCTTTTCTCACTTTACTCCTTTTATATCATACCTAAGGACTTCTATTCTATCTAATGGAATGTCCCTGGGTAGATCCCTCCGGTTCTGGCTGGATCATGGGAACGAACACCTATACCTAACCACCTTATAACTCTAATTAATTAAATACATGGTCGGTCTTTTGGTATTGTTCACAGCCTTAAAACCATTTGAAAACATCGATCAAGGTACTTTGATAAAAAAATCAAAACATTTAGTACCTCGATGGTTTTACTTTTCAGAAAAGCTCCCCCTGCATATGTGCATCGATAACCGAAAATGTTTAGCACATACGAGGAAGGAGTTCACACATGAGTCTTTAAGATCACATTATACAAGTTATATATATTTTAATCACATTTTCTCCCCTTATCAAAAATGTCAAATCTCTTGATATTTTGGATATCAATTGATTCAAATATATATAAAAATTATTTGGGGAGAAAAATGTTCAGATTATATATGATAAGCCTTATTAGGAACATTTTAATGCTCCCCCTCAATTTGTGAGGGTATTATATGGTGTTTGAGTACGTTAATTTGAATTTTTTTGAATTTACTAAGAAATTCTTGAAAATTCGTACTCAAACACTATATATGCCTATTTTTAGTCTAACACTACTTATTTACATATTCACAAGTTTTATAATTACGAGAGAATGACCTGAAATGATAAGAACAACATATGACAGAATCATATGGTTCGTTGAAGTAGTCGTAGGTCTTCCCCGTAATCTCTCCCACCAACGAACTTTTCCAAGCTCCTCATTAACCTTCTCTCTAGCAGCAGCTTATCGATAGCCTTGATCATGATGCGAGACCTCTTTCTGTCTAAACTACTCCATCTTCTCTTTGGCAAGTAATCCATCCTCAGGTTTGAAGCAATATCATGAAGAACGGATCTAACAGATGTGAGCGTCCCATCACTAAACTTGTAGAGTTCATCCGTGCGCATCAACCTGTTTCTTTTGTACTTGTCTTCATAGATAATTCCTTGAGGATTGTTGTATGCAGTGTATGGAATTCTGTTGGAGATGTCAGACCTGAATGTCTCTGGCTTGGTGATATTGAGCTTCTTCTGGTAGCTTTCGACTCCCAGTTGAAGGTCTTCCACCCGCTTAAGAATGACAATACGTCTGGTAAACATCCGTAATGCCACACCCAAGTCAAAAATGACATCTCTTTTAAGATTGGAGAGTTTTTTTTAACCAAGAGAAGCAACATATCTTCAATATCGTGCAGGTGAAGTCTTGGAAAGTCACCTTCCTTGAATTTGTATAATTGCTGATCTTCTCTTCGAACTTCAATCTCCTCCAGATAACCGTAATCATACCACTTCATAACTTTCACTTTGGTTACTGCTATAATTCTTTTCGTGGAGTACACATCATGTTTGGACACCCTGTTGCTTGCGAATCTATAGAATCGTTGTCGTTTAGGACCCCAGTGAGAAATTCCCAGACATCATATCTATCATAGGTTATACCTTTACCAGACTCTATAATGATGGAACCATGTCTTTAATGCCTTGAATATCATACTTAGCATCCTTTGTTTTTGTTGTGGAAGTCGTATATTTCCTGCTTGAGCTTCCTCCTCTCAGATACTCGAGGTCATTGTTGATGAAGTAGTCAACAGGAACTACTTGACGACCTCGATCCATAATCAACGATAGAGGCTTGCTAAGGTCAAACGGATATTTCTTTCCTTCAGGGTTATTCCAGTCTAGTCGATCAGTCACAGCTTTATAACATTCTTCAATGTTATACTCGAGTTTCACACGACTTCTGCATGTCCCTTTGAGAAGATTAAAAACTAGTCCAACAAGATGATCTTAAGATTGTGCATGACATATGCTAAGAAGTCGATAGGAGTACTCATAAGCTTGTCAAAAGAAATAGGAGGTTTTTCTGCTTGAGCAATTTTGCTGATCCAGGTTTGAGGTGGTCTAAAGTCAAATGATTTTACAACATTCCAATCAGAATCAGGGGTCGAAGGCCTTTTAGGTTTCTTGAACCCATCATACTTTGAAGCAGCCTCGACATTTTGTTGATCATCAGTATTATCCATGTCTTGTCCTTGATTCTATAGCACTTCAATGTCATCAACTATATGAATTGGCTCCTCTACTTAAGCAGACTTGCCAGATGTTTTAGGTTGAGTGCGCATGGTGCCTTTGGATGAACTTGTTGACTTTGATTCCTTTGATTTTAAACCTTTTGTGAATTCAGCATCTTTGCTTGTCTTCTGTCTTTTCATCCCATGGTCTGATCCAGCAGGAGGGTCTTCATCTTTATCCTTGTATTAACGACCTCTTTTCAATGATACAGCTTTACCATATACCAAGAAGAGATCCTTGTCAACGTTGTAAGAATTGACCAATGCTTTGTAGAGTTCCTTGTGTTCATCAGCTATAAGATTCGACTGAATCTTTTCCATCTTGTCAATCAGGATCTTCTTTAACTCGAACTCTGTTAGTGACGATGCAGCCTCATATGTAGATTGATGAGGTTGAGAAGAAGATTTAGCTAGAACAACATATTCAAGTGCTTCTGTGACGGTGCATTTAATTACAGGAGTCGCGAAGTTAGACATTGCCTTTGGTAAAATCTGAGGTAGTTGAGTCTTGACTTCATCGTTGTTGATATCTTTCATTGATTTCCCAATGAGATCTATGTATCTCTTCTTCTCAGCTTGAGCTTCCTTCTTAAATTCCGCATTGTATAACCGAAGAGCCTTTTGAATAGAGTCTTCAAGTCTTGTGCCAAGATGGGGATCCACCATTGTAAGAATTTGTGATTTTATAGTTACGAGGAGTTAAGCATATTGGTTAGCTTGTTTCAGTTCAGACAACCCCTTTTCCAAGTTAGAAACTCTTTGATTGAATTCAAATAAGGTTGAAAAGTCTGGAAGTACAAGGATTGTGGTTGCAGTTGGTATAGGAGTTGGTGTTGATTGGTGTGGAGGAGGAATAGGTGGAGGAATGGTTATTGCAGAAGCTATTGAGATTTCAGGGATTACTGTTACATGTATGGTGAGAAGTGAGGGTGTCTGATTACATGGTTCTTCATGACGAACATCAACGTTCATCATGGAAATGATTTCATTGTCAGCTGGTGGAACGTTATCCAAGTTTAGAAATTGAGTGGCAAAGTCGGATGAGACAGAAGAACTTTGCAATGGAACTTCAGTCTTTTGTATGTCATGAATAGTTTAAGTGTTACGTGTGCATCATCCTTGACTTGATCATATGTAGTCTCTTGAGTAACATCATCATGACCAGCATCAGTCTTCTGTGAAGATCGTTTAGAACTCATCTAGGATCTATAATATATAAAAATAACAAAGGTTGTTGTTGCGCAACAGAATTTAAACAAAGACAATGTTATTAACAAGGTTTACATTCACATAAGCCCCAATTCTATTTGATCATGATAGAACGTGTTACCTAACTGTAACAGGGATCAAAGACACCTTGACCTTAGGGCTAAAACGATCTCATGTAGATCGTACAAAGGGGAACGATCTCAAGTGGTGAGATCGTTGGTGTTTTCCTAAAACATGATTAAAACACACACACAAACAATGTCTAGGGATCTCTTTATATATAGAGTCCATCTAGACTTACAAAGGAAACCTAATTGTATTAGGAAACTAAATCTTTCCTAATCTTGATCTTTATCTTTTTAAGCAAGTCTTCTAGAATCCTCCATCTTCTAGAATTCCATGATGTCGATCTTGATCCTTTTGTATCATCAAATCAATAAATCCCAACAATCTTCCCCTATTTGATGATGACAAAACAAACAGTAAACTGATTCCAAGATGATCCATAGTAGCCTAATCTTCAGCAATCTTCCTCTATTGAATAATAAGCTTTGTCTTCAACTTGAGCACTTGAACATCTTGTACATCTTCAAATCTGATCTTCCATGAATGAAACAGATTCTAATCTTCCCCTTTACTTAAGATCTCCATGAACTTGTTGATACTTCTTCAACATAATGAAGCCTTCAATTCTTGTTCCATGCCATGCCACCACACTTAATAAGTTGCAAATCATATCATATCATCTCTGTAACATCTTCCCCTTTTTGTCATTATCCATTAGGGGACTGTGAACATATGCAACTTTGATCTTTACAACTACAAACCATATATTAAACTTCTAATCCAAGCTTTCAATGTCTCAAATTACCCTCCATGACGCACAATACAAATAATGAATTCAAGCAGTAGAAACTTAAACTAGCAGTAGTAATAATGACTTAGCAGTAGTAATATTCTTACATAAGGTTTAACTTGTTTTGCACAAGTGAAAACCTTCCCCTCAAATGGTGCATTTAACATATCTAAATGGTTAAACACTTTATCATATTCTTCCCCTAAAACCAATATGTTAACCATCTCATGACCAAAAGTAATAGAATCAACCATAAGAACTGTACGAATAACTAACCGAATACCATGTAGTACCATCCATGAAGAGCAGCACTAAAAATGACTAACAATAGTAATCGATACCAAGCAGTAGTAACAATTGTCTTCCTTGGTAACTGATCTTGTATTTTTAAATACTTTTTCATCTTCTTCGAAATCAGTCATGTTATTAGGCGACAAACATCCAAAATCACCATAACTTGATACACATTCAGTTGGTTTTGTGGGTACCTTAGTTGTAATTGGTCGAGAAGATTGCACAGGCGATGATGATTTCTGAATTAAAGAGAGAAGTAAATTCTTCAATTCATCATACCTTCGAATCCGTTCTTCATGTCTCTGATCTTCTTCTTCATGTCTCTGATCTTCTTCGAGTCGGTAAGCCCTAATACTCATGTCCAAGGAAACAAACCTTCTTTCCGTGTGTGCCTTAAATTCACGAAAATCATCTTCAAGTTCTGCCATTTTCTTGCTCATCATAGTTGTTTCTAAACTTTGATTTTTTTTTTTTGAAACCCTAGAATCGAAACAGCTCTGATACCAATTGATACGAACCGGATCGATAAAAGAGATTAAAAGAACGAATAAGATAGATAGGCTATATTAATGGGATAACCCGACCCCCCGATGGTTTATATTAATGAGATAAACCGACCCCCCAATGGTTTATATTAGTGAGATAAACCGACTCCCCAATTGATTAGCAAATCAATATTCTTTATCATTCAACATAATAACAATTACAATCCTAATGGTCTATTTATAATAGACTTATCTTGTTGACTAAGATTACATAATAAAGGAAACTACTAAATAGTTGACCAAGAAAATATAATAAAGGAAACTAGTAAATATTAATAAGAAACTATTAAATAGGTTCACTATTAAATAGGTTCTTATCACATATCTTTCATAAATTTTTTATCAGAAGTGACATGGTGATTTTAAAGGAGGTTGGAGATCTTGAAATGTAAACTTGCGCAGAAAAATAAGGAAAAATGAGATGCTAGTGTGATAGTACTGCAGATGTCAATGGATTGCATAGTGCAGATGCTTTCAGAGGTGATAAAATAGGTGTGTCAAAGTCAAACATATATCTTTTCTTCATTTTATAGTTCTTTTAAAAACCAATTGAATGTATCAAATACAATTATACAACTATAGAATTGGTATTTTAAGCAAGTACATTTTTACTAAAACAATTATGTAAACATCTGAAGACACTTCTGCAACCCATCACATAAATCTATATTCTATCCATTTAACTCATTTAAGTAAAGATATACCCAAGTACAATCATTTTCTGTGTCAAAAGTGGCAAATGACACTTCTCATAGTCTATTAATGAGAAGTTTCTTGGCTAATTGAATCGCATTTGATGTGTATAGAAGATATGATGAGTTTCTAAATCATAATCAGCAGGGTATCTGCCAGGATCAAATACGTCAAGTCAAATAGTCCATTTTCTCATTTTTCAATTTTTTGCTTATTACTGTGCATTTGCTTATTTACTGCTTATTTCCTGCTTTTTATTGCTTATTTATGTTCCTTTATGCTTACTTGTCTTTACTTGATTCTTATATGTAATTTGTTTAAGTTTTACTTCAAAACTGCTTAATTTGCCTTTTAACTGCTAGTTGTTATTTGGCTTATTTGACTGTTTATTTTTGATTTATTTTTGCTTAAAGTCGTTTAAACTACACATTTCGCTTGATCAAAGTTGCATATTTCGCTTTGACTGAAAATGACATATTTCGCTTCAAAACATTACACATTCCGCTTGACTTGAAATTGCATGTTTCGCTTGGTCTTTTGCATGTTTCGCTTGATTTCAACACTGCATGTTTCGCTTCGAATTTAAAACATATTCCGCTTGAACTCAAATCTGCATATTTCGCTTGAAATCAAAGTTGCATATTTCGCTTGAAATTAAAATTTTGGCAGAGTGTCTTGTAAGTTAATGTAATATTTCGCTTGACTTAAACCTACATATTTCGCTTCAAATTAACATACATATTTCGCTTGCTATAAACACCTGCATATTTCGCTTGGCCTAATATACATGTTCCGCTTGAGGTCACTTTCGGGTGAGGACCACTTAAACTAACAAACAAAGTGTCCTTGTCTTTGTAGGATAAAATTGTAGATCTTGGTCTCCTCTTGTTTGACCGGTTATGACCACAAAAGAATAAGCAAAACTCAAATAAGCCACGAAAATAAGCTTGGAATAAGCCTAAAATAAGCCAAAATAAGCTCGAAAATAAGCAACAAGAAATGCAAGGATTTGATTTGTTTGATGTTAGACAAGAAGGACGAATGTTTTGTGCAAGAACACGAAACAAATAACAATCACGAATCTTAAAAAAATTGTGCCGTGAGCTTATGTGAGGAAATAAGCCACGAATTTAAGAGCTTATAATCACGAATCAAACACACGAAGGTGTAGAACAAGTGAAGTGAGAAGTAAATAAGCAAAACAAACCAATAAGCCCACAAAAAAATTATGCCGTGAGCTTATATGAAGAAAATAAGCCATGAAAATCTTAATTTGAGCTTATTAAACCACAAAACAAACACAATCTACCCGAGGCTCTTGATGCCAAATGTCGGATCCAAAGAATCACTTCCACTTCATAATGATGAACAAGAAAATAAGATTGGACGATGAGAAGAATTGTAGGGAGAGAAAGTAGAGAGGGAAAGTAGAGAGAATTGGAAGTTTACTTGCAAAATGAAAGTTACAAATGACCAACCCCCCTCACTTTTCTTGAGGATGTGTATATGTATCAAAACTAAAAGGCTTTCGTGCCTTTAGTAATTCTACGGGCCGGGCTCGGGATTACTTGGGCTTTCGCCCGATACACGTGACCGGTTAGCTTACATTTAAGAGCCCGTTTACCCGTCTAGCCTATTACAACGTATATTAATTAATGACCGAGACTTAATATAATTAATGAACGAACTTCCATTGTTCGACTCAATATTTTGAGGCTAACAAGCTGTTTATTCCAGCTTATTTTTCCTAGGATTAGCATAGTTCAAAGGACGTTTTGTGATTTTTCCAGATTTTTTATAAGTCATTTAGTATTTTTTATATTTACTTTTTGTTAAAACAGTTTTTAATTCATAATAAATTTTTTTAAAAGTCAAAAAATCTAATTCTTTTTTAGAAAAATTTCTTTTATCATTTAGGACCTAGGAAAATTAAATTTGCATCCGTAGGGTTAAAATTTTAAAATTTCGATTTTTAAAGAACGGGATTAGAATCTCGTTTTCATTTTTAGTGTTTTAAGCTTTAGTTGCTTTCGTTTTTAGGTTTTCTTTACTTTTCTTTACTTATTATCAGTAGAATTAGAATCCAAACCCAGAAACTTTAGACCATTCAAAAACGCGATCACAAACGTAAACCCGATTCTCAATTCACATCTCGTTGGGAAACGACTCGGGAGGTTTTTTTTTAAGGTTTTGCTTTGGATAAAAGTGAAGTCTCTTTAAAAGCCTTACGGAATACTTATCTCTCTTATTATTGATCTTATCCTTATTACGTATTTATATTATATATTTATTATATTTATATATACTAAAAAGGACGAGTCAGTTTTTGGCATCGTTGTTGGGGAGGTGTGTGCGATTTTCGTGTCTACGTTTGAAGATTAGTTTTTGAAGACCCTTCCTCGTGAAGTTATCATTTTCCGTTTGTGAATATTTTCTTATTATTAAAAAATTAAAAAAAATACCAACAATACTTTTCCTAAAGTATTGAAAGTACCAAAAAAATCAAAAAACCAACAAAACAAATCGTGTTGTTAACTGTTATAATCGGCTCACCTTTAAATTACAAATTATAAGGAGGGTATAAGGCGGGCTTGATCCAAGGAACATCGCCCAAAAAGGAAGAACATTTTTAAATCGCTTCGGCGTGCTAATTTCTTCCGCTCTCTTGTGCGTAGTTTAAAGAGCTACCATAAACTTTTAACTTCCGGTTACCAAAAATATTGTGTTTTTCTTGTATTTAGTGCATGTACACTCGTTCTTCTTCTAATCTCGTTGGTAATTCTTCTTCTAATCCAACCACCACAAACCCGAAACGTCATAACCGTAGACGTTCAAAACAACCTTTTTCTCTTGAAGAATCCCCCATAGCTACGATGGCCGATCAACGTACTATGGCGGAATTGCTCCGTGCACCCACCGAGGGTTATGCGGAGGCAATCGTGGTTCCACCAATTCTTGCTGAGCATTTCGAGCTCAAGCATAGTCTCATTAATATGATGACTTCGGACCAATTCTTCGGACTTGAGAAAGACAATCCTCATGACCACATCCGTTGGTTTAACAAAATAACTTCCACAATCAAATACAAGGATGTGCCTAATTCAGCGATTAAGCTTATGCTTTTTCCATTCTCTCTTGCGGGGGCAGCCCGTCGTTGGCTTGAAAAAGAACCCCCTCGTTCTATTCTCACTTGGGAAGATCTTGTTTCCAAATTCATCAATGAATTCTTTCCTCCCTCAAGAACGACAAATCTCCGAAATGAGATTTCCAACTTTCAACAAAAGTTTGATGAGTCGTTTCATGAGGCATGGGCTGGTTCAGAAGGACTCTCCTCGTGCTTGTCTCTCATCATGGTTTCACCGAATTACACCAACTTGATACTTTCTACAATGCCTTGAACCCGGCCGATTAAGATTCTTTGAATCTGCATCCGGTGGTAATCTTTTTGAACTAATACTCAAGAGTATTGACATTACCGAAAACAAATCCAAGTCCAATTCACGAACATCACATCGATTGTTTTTCTCAGTGAGATCAAGTGATGTAATATCTTCTTCTCTGATATAGCCAAACTTACCATATCAGAAGTAAAGCAGCAAACGAATCAGTGACTAACCGCTAATGACGGTATTCTAAAACAATTGTTCAAGCAACCCCACCCCAGCTTCAGTAAAAGCTTTGAGAAGATTTTGTGGTTACTGCGTGGTGCTTCATACTTACTATCATGTCTCAACGTCGATGGCAACACTTCCATAATAGTATCGGGATAATATTCAAGAGATATGTGCAGCACACGCCGCAATGTACTACAATCAGGGTAAATTCCGGTTTATCTTCCTCCAGTGCGTGGCTAAATCAAACTCGACCACCGGGTGTTGCGTCACCAAAACGTGCAAAAGTAATCAAAACAGGTTTTAGCCAACCTCAAGGATATAATCGAGGAAATAATTTCAATCAAAATCCAAATTATCAAGCTCCAATTCAACAAAATCAAAGTGTTCCTTTAAGTGAGTTGGAGAAAATTAAGAAAATGAATTGATGTTAATATAAAAGCCATGCAAGCTCAACATAACAATGTGAAAATGAGTTAGAAATGAATGCAAACTGCGATTCAAGCCTTCAATGTAATAACCAAACCAAGAGCTTAAAAGAACTGATGGCTAGCTTTTATCGCAATGAACACCGCTTTTACTTTGGGTACGGGATCTCTCCCTAGCAACACCATTGCTAACCCGAAGGGTGAACTGAAAGCCATCACCACTCGAAGTGGTCTTGTTACATGATATGGACCCTTCCGTTCCTATGCCTCCTCCATTCATTAATCCGGAGGAGGATGAACGTGTAGAGGAGACTTTAACGGACCCGGAACATGGTGAGTTTACCATTAAGGTCCCACCTCCTCTCGTCCAAAAAGCTAAACCTCCTTCTCAAAGAAATTATGTGGTTCACCAAAGGGATCCTCGTCATCCTCATATCCCTTATCCGTCAAGAATGAACCAAGAAAAACAAAAAGAAAAAGATGAAGTTCAAATTTACAAATTTTTGGCACATGTTTAAACAACTTCACATTAATATCACTCTTGCCGATGCTTTGGTTCTTATCCCGAAATACCAAAAGATGCTTAAAAGTCTCCTTTCCAATAAGGAAAAACTTTTAGAATTGGCAAATACACCCCTCAATGAAAATTGCTCAGCGGTTATCCTAAAGAAGTTACCCGAAAAACTAGGTGACCCTGGGAAATTTCTCATTCCGTGTGGTTTTAGTGAGCTCAAGTGCAAGGCCCTAGCCGATCTAGGTGCTAGCATCAACTTGATGCCACTCTCGGTTTGGAAAAAGTTAGGTTTACCCGAGCTTATTTCCACCCAAATGACTCTTGAACTTGCTAATCATGCAATTTGTACACCGGAAGGAATTGAAAGAGATGTCTTTATTCCGGTTGGAAAGTTCACATTTCCCACTGATTTTGTCATTGTTGATTATGAAAGCGATCCTCGTGTCCCCCTCATCTTGGGAAGACCTTTCTTACGGACCGCTCGTGCTTTGATTGACGTTCATGGAGAAGAAATGATTCTCCGTGACAGTAATGAAAGACTAATCTTGAACATAAGAAATGACACTTCAAGCTATTCAACCCAACCTCATCCAAGTGGCAATCCCACTTCTTCTCTTACTTCTCATACCGACTTAACTTCACCAGAAGTTAATGATGGTATCTTTGATCCGGAG
>BQNB010001677.1:65134-85134 GCA_026074375.1 Tanacetum coccineum
TCAAAATTTTTGAAAAATACCAAAAAAAAATGAAATATGAAAATTTTAAAAAATTTCAAAAATAAAATAAGTGTTTTTGTCACAATTTTGACTTTCTTGCTGGGTAGAATAAGAGTAAATTTTGACCCGATCGAGCGTGTTGAGCTCTAGCTTGTTCTTTAACTTTTTGGCTAAGCGTTCACGAAAATTCGCGAAGAACAAAAAATGATAGAGTTAAGTATAAATAGGATGCTAAACAAGGATTATTTGGAAATCTTAAGAGCTCGTGTATGTAACTTGTTGCTTTTTCTCCCAAAAGCTCTTAACCGGATTAATATACGTGCTATTTTTGGAGATTAAACTTAAATTAACATTTTTTTATATAATATATAGCAAAAATTTTAGTCTTAGTTCAAATTTATACTTGAATTTTTCAAAAAGAAGTCTTCTTTAATTAAATAAATATATAAAATATATATATATATATATATATATATAATATATGATGATGAAATGATAAAAAAATATATATACTAATAAAAGTTGTGGGCTGATAAAAGTTTACTACCTCTTGTCGGCTCACAACCGATGTGGTAGTCTTCTAAAGAAAGCCAATAGTAAGAATAAAAATCTGAGACTGATAAAAGTTTGCTGCATCTTGCCGGCTCACAACCGATGTTGCAGCCTTCTAAAAGGTCAAAGGTTACAATTGCATAAATGTATAATATTAAGTGTGAATTAATAAATAAGATTTCTTTTTGTTAAAATCAAATATGCTTTTGCACTTTGACTATTCTATTTTATAAGCTATGAATATTCTAGAAACCTGAGAGTTTTTGAAACCTAAGGTCCGTGAGTCCCGATACTAGTCTCTTTGGGGTGTCAAAAGCCAGGTCACTTAGCCGCAAGGTTGGGATGTGCCGAGACGAAAGTCGCTACATGGGATGATCTCGCCTTCAAACTCATTATTCTCGGGTGGAACGTGAAACATAGAATTTTGCAAAACGTTAATCCATGGTTGAAATTCAAAATAGCACATTCACCTAAGTTATAATGATTGTCGGGAGTAAAAAGTTCACAAGTTGCAAATATGAGTAGTGTTAGCATCTTAATTGATATTTAACTGTGATTTCATTTTAAGCTTGGTATGGAGCGAGTGAAAAGTCGAGAACGAAGAATTTATCCTTTTTGGGGGCATTTTCGGATCGAAATGCATCTTGTTCTATGATCCCTAATAGTTATAAAAAAACGAAAGTCGAAATAATTTCAGTTATATATTAAAAAAATGAAAAAGTTTTAGAAAAATAGAAATAGGGTGTTTTAAAGCTTGTGATTTCTAAACTCTTCCCACAAAAGTCTTTGCTACTATTCAAAGATTTAGTTTGGAAAGTGTGAGGTAATTGTTTTAAAGCATAAAAAATTGCGGTGAGGACACACAATCGCTTAGTTTGGGGAATTTTGATATGTGAGAAATCACAATATCCTACTATCAAACAAAAAGTCCCTAAAAAGCTAAAAATGTGCATAGAAAAATGCCTTGTATATATTAGCTTGTGCTTGTTTTGGGGTCTTTGGGTGTGATTGTGTATAGAGGTATGGTCTAAAAAGTATTACCTTGAAACGGATCATTAGCCAATATCTACAAGAACCTCTGCCAACTGAACCCAGAACAATAGTACCCAACCCCCCGGGAATCAACCACCCTCAGCACCCCTCGCCGCCCTCAGCGAAGCACGCTCTGCTAACTTCCCGCCACCCCTGTGTACCACCCCACCCCACACCCCATCCGGCAATACAAAGCTCAGCCCAAACCCGGTTGGTCCCCCGTCGACCCGAACCCCCCCCCTCCCCACAAAAACCTCAAACCTCCACTCCAGATATTTTCCCTATCCATACCAACAACCCACCCACCCCACACCAACCCCCCGACTACCCCAAACCAAACCACGACAGGACCCTCCCCCGCCCCTTAAATTAGGGTGATTGCAAAACGTCACATCATTTTAAAAAAACAATTAAACGTGTGCCCCTTTAAATCCAAAACAAAACAAAAAAAAAAAAACCCCCCCCCTAACAACACCGCCTGTTATCACCCAATTCTCTTTTTTTATTTATGAAAAAGCTGAATAACGGTACGAGATTATAATCTCACCCCCTGTATCCTCATAACATTCCCCTCCATCTCTCCCTTAAATAAACAAACTAATCCCATAATTCTCTTTATTTTTTTAAATTTTTTAATTTTTTTTTATTAAAAAAATAAAAAAATAAAGAAGTTTAAAAAAAAAAATACCACACGACCCAACCCATTCCCTATTTTTTATTTTTTTTTTTTTAATTTAAAATAACAGGAACCGAAAATGCATACCAGCCCAATAATCCAGACCCACCTGTACCACTCCTTGAGACAAACAAGTCAAAATAAAAGAAAAAGAGAATGGCAGTGCCCAACTTGATAGAACGCACTAACCAACATATCCCCCTACGAGCGTTATCGCATTAAACCCCAGCAGCAAAGTCCCACAAACACGTCAAAGGGTAAACATCAAAATTAAATGAATGTCGCTAAAGAAGATTTCTGAGTACCACTAAGCAACACCCTCTCTCTGGCAAAAGGAAAACGGGTCCTGAACCAACCAAAGCCAATTTTATTGGTCGAGAAGAACCCAAAACTAAAGGGCGTGCCCATAGATAGGACATAGAAGACAAGAATACCAAAACACATCAATGAAGATCAACTGCACAACTATTTTTTTTTTTTATGTGTTTTTTTTATTTATATTCTCTCGAAAATTTTTGTTTTTTTTATTTATCGTTTTTTTTTTTGTTTTTGTTTTTTTTTTTTTTTTTTTTTTTTTTTTTTTTTTTTTATTTTAGTTTTTTTTTTTTTGGGTATTACTTTTTTTTTGCCGCTATTCCACTAAAAAACAAGTGCCGAAAAACAAAAAAGACAAGGAGGTCGGAACACAAAAACAGCGGAATGCCACCATTTGGGCCAATCCGTCTCGTGCTTCCCCCTTAACAAATTGGATCCACAACGGACCAACAAGACACCCATATGAGGAGATACCAATGAAGGGACTGATAACATGAAAATGGGACCATGGCCTCAGCGGGAGAAATAAAGAGCGTGGATCCAAGAAACCAAAGAAAAGCTTCCCTTCTAAGCTATATATACAAGAAAAAGAATACTACAAGAACCTATCATGAGCTTCATCCTTGTTGAAATCCCCCCGGGGGGCGCGACTTGTGAAAATAACCGCCCACCGCCCCAAAATACGCCCTCCCCCCTCACCCCTAAAATAATTTACCCCCCCATTAAACTATTTTAATTTTTATTGATAAATCTTTATTGTATTATTAATATATATTTTTTAATTTTTTTGTATTTATTTATTTGTTTTAACCTATTTTTTTTTCTTTTCTATATATCCCAACTCAAATACACAACGTCGCCCCCCCCAGTCTTCGTGTTAGAACACACACCCCAGCATCACTTTAGCTATATATACCACCCCCCAGGACCAAAACGCCTACACACGTCTTTGTCATCCACAATTCATTACATTACGCACTCCCCCGTGTTAATCCCCTACCCTATAGTTTATCAACACTTACCTTTTCGCGCTCAAGCTAAATTACTTTCATCCATATCACACCCTCACACATTAATTTTATTGAAAATCTTAATTTAGCTTGTTCCAAAGGGATCAACTTTTCATATGAAGGTGGGGGGCTTCTTCACAAGCTCATCAATCAGCTCATCCTAAAGAAGAAATAGTCTCTAACGCTTATAATATTGAGTCATCAAGATTTCGTCCCTATTACACAAAAATAAAAAAAAAAAAAACAAAAAAAAAAAAAAACAAAAAAACAAACAATAAAAAATTAAACTAAAAAATAATTACTAATATCAACTTCAAAACATCTAAAAATCAAGTTAAATAATCTAGTGCTTAAAATGATGGATCTAGAGAGAAGCTTTTTGGATGATAAGCCTTCCCTTGGAAGAGAGCTTATGGGACCTTTAACACTAGCTATCCTTGTGATAAAACTAGAGCTGTAGATGTACTTCTGAGCGATAAACAATTTTCTAAACCTTTGTTTAGCTAAGGCACTTGTAAGTTCCAATTTACTCTTTCTGTCTTAATTTTCTAGGTTATAATTTGCTTATTCTGCTTATAATCTAGCTTATTTGTGCTTTATATTGTTTCCATGTGCTTTTTTAATCATGTTTGATCATCTGTTTTTAGCTTTTGTAGTATAGATCTTAGTTTTTCACATTTTGTCTTAAAAAATCATTAAAAAACAAAATAAGTAGCATAGTTATTAGCTTTTTATTTCTGGCTTATATGCTTATTGATAATTGTTTATTGAGGTTGTTATAATCTGTTTAAAATCTGGTACTAGAGTTTTAATCATTAAATCTGTTTTTCATAAGTTCATATGGAATTTATCAATTTTAAAGGGGTGTTTGGCATAAGGCATTATTAACTTAGGTTAATACTATCAGAGGCTATTTTGTCCCTTGCATTGATTTTTAATTTCATTCTAGAGTTTGTAATGTCAAGTTTTAAGGGCCCCGAGAGGTTAAATCTGTTTTAGGTAGTGGTTTTACCGATCTGTGGTTTTATAGTTTTGCTTATTAGGGTAATCTAGCTTAATGAAGTGTCTAGTTGTTCAAGTTGCTTTCTTAACTCTTAAATTAGTGTTTCTTTAGTGTAGAAGTCAAAATTATAGTTCTGCACTTTTGGTTTTATTGTCTTGTGTGTCACCTGCACAAGATAGCATGTAGGATAAATAGAGCTTTTTTCAAACTTAAAAACCAGAACACACAGAGTTGTTTTAGATTTCTTACTTTTTAGAATACAAGTAGAATATAGTCGACTTTTATCAACTTTTGAGCGCTCAGCTATGCTACTACCGCGACCGTCTTCGCAATCTCATACCTCCAAACAAGACCAACTAACGGAAGAGAAGGAAAAAGAGAGAGGTATTAGCTGAGACCAAACACAGGACAGAGCGATGATAAGGGGGGGGGGGGGGTTTGAGGGGGGGGGCCTAGGTTAGGGCGTATCGCTATTGGAATGTCATACACACTAACACAAGCGTAAAACAGGATGGACCTTCTGGTTTTTGGTGAAGATTGCAAATAGCTTCTAATTTCATTTAATCTCAACACATTTAAAGTAAATAAAAAAACTTGAGCGTATCTGAAAGAGTTGGGCAGGAGGATAAAATAAGGGGATGAAGGAAAAATAAGGTGGGCTGGTTACTATAACATTTTGGTACTTACACTACAATATAGTTTTTGGAGGTTATGATTTTGTAGTGTTGTGTTAATTAGAAGTAGGGTGCGGATGGGGTGTGGAGAGCGAAGCAGGAGCACTTCTGTGTAAGGTGTGATAGATTAACGCCTATACAATAAGCAAAAACTATAAATAACCACAGATCCTTTAAACCACTACCTGAAAAAACAGCTGAGCGCACCCTCTATCTACCTTTCTGATACTCTAAGGCCCTGTAAAACATACTATAAAGATGACAAAGGCGGGGGTGCTGAGGGGGGGGGGGGGGGGGGGTAGGGAGTGGGCAAAAGCTCTCTCATATATTAAAGAATACAACGCAAAGGGTGCACAAAAATAGCCCTCATGATAGCAATTAAACTCTTAAGTTTAAACACAATAATGCCGATTAAAGCCAAAAAAAAAAAAAACCAACCCGCTTTTTAAAATAGACTAAAAAGTATCCATATGAACGACTTATGCAAAACAGATAGTTTATTAATGATTGGATTAGAAAAAACGCTACGTGAACCAAATTATTAAACATTAAAAAATTCCTAGATATGTTACATAGAACCGACACACATCAATAAAACAATTAATCAATAGAGTCATATAAGCAAAAGCCAATGGTAGTGGAGGGGAACAGCCGGAAATAACGATGCGTACTTTATTATTGTTGTTTTTAATAAAAAAAAAAAATGCGAGCTGTTTTGCGAGTGACAAATATAAATAAATCGTGAAAAACTAAGATTGCTATAAAAACTAAACTACAAACAAGGCTACAAAACAGAAACATGAAAAGCAAACTAAACCAGACATGGTGGGGATTAAAACACACAACGCACGAAGAAATGGACAAACTACGCAATAATATAAAATTAGCTCGCATTTACAATAGCTAGACAAATAAATTCAATCAGACAGCATAAATAAGACCAATATTATATCTATAACTAACTACAACCTAAGAATAATTTAATGACAGGTATAAGATAAAGTATGAATGAACATTACTAAAGTACGCGTTAGTACTCTATAGGCAGGGGATGAGGGCTTATAAAACACAAAAAGATATGGCTTCCGAAACGAAGAAAGCTATCGTATTTAATCCCAACACTGATCTAAACAGCAGCTAGTAACCGGTCCCAATCTAAAAGCTAGCATCCGTCAAACTTCTACTAACTATCGATTGTAAACAAATGAGAATAGCATATAAACTTTAGATTACGTCCAACGTTATACACACAACGGTTACTATCATCCCAGCTACAACAGCCTTCACAGTCATAACCTCCAGGTATAGGCGCATATATTACTAGCGCTGATTTTTGAAGTGGATGTAAAGGGGGGGGGGGGGTTGAGTAGTGGGGGGGGAAGTTAAAAGGGAGACCTATAATTGAAGCCTCGATGAAAATACGAAAACTAAGCGTAAGAACACTAGAATGTACGTAAGTAAAGAAGTATGTCTTAATGATGAAAGTAATATATGCCATTAATGAATAAAGAAAAGCAGCGTGACTTTGCGAATCTAAGTTGACAGCCCGCTATTAAAGTGGAAGTTTATTAAATATTATTAAACTATTGAAAAAATTGTAGGGAGTCGGAGCTTTGAAAAACTATTAAAGTAAAGTATGTGGAGAAGACAAGAAACTAACTAGATGGTCTTGATGATTGGTTGAGAAATAGATAAATGGGGAGGGGATATATATATGATAATGAGGGGGGAAGGTAGTGAATAATTGCCTAGAAATGTGCGAAAACCAACAAAAACAACTACTTATGCAAATGCGGCCGAAATTAACCTCTAATGAACACTAAATAAAGCATGTCTACACGTAAGAATAAAGACAGCGTCATAAGAATGTCTCTCAAAAGAAAACAAATATTTGTAGGAGAAAGCGAAAATCCTAACTCCGCGACGGCTTAGTGGGGTGAGGGGGGGGGGGGGGGAGGCAGCGAAATAAAGAGTCGAGGTGGAGGGGTGGCCTGAAAATCCTCTAAAACGGAATGCACCGTAAAAAGATGACAAAAGAAAGAGCGAGAATACAGCAAAGAACATCGTACACCGGAACCGCGCCCTTACCCAAACACAAAATCGTCACCGACCATAATGCGCGTTACCCCACACCAACATGCCTAACACACCACGCACCCAAGTAACAAATACCCCTCACACCTACAAGAGACTGCTACACCATCATAAATGATCCCTCAAAGCATCGTCTCCCCAATCAATCAGACCCGTAAACAAAACAACACCCATCTTATAAAGCGAAAATCACTATTCGGCTTACGGTAAAGGCTGGAAGAGACGACGTCCTAGCATATGTCTCAAATAGGAGACTGGGGAAGTGGCGAAGCTTGTCTTCTTCAATCCTTCTTAAGGGTCTATGGATTCCGATACTCGCCGAAGTTTTTTTTTTATTTTCTTTCCGTGTGGTGGGCGGGGGGGGGGGTCCATTGATCTAGGTGTGGGCCGTGTTATCAGTTATCTCCCATTACATGTAAAGTAGCAATCGAATAAACATTTATCGATCCCTACATGCGGAGGACGTACGAGATCTGTGATATAAATGCGGGGGGGGAGTTGGGGGGGGGGGGGGGGGGGGGTGTGGAACCATCGCGTAGTGGTTGCGCACATACCAAACCCAATCCAACACACCCGTGCCACCAGTAGGCAGTGGTATCACTTCACCTGCTCCACCATCCCTATCGTCGCAATCATTTTTTGGGCAGACGTTTGTTGTAGGGGGTGGTGGAATATATCTTAATAGAAAAAAGAAAGAAAGTTGATAATAACATAATTATGCATCCTTGATGGTGTGTTAAATTGGTTTGCACTTGTCATGAGTGGCCACTAACTTTCACAATATCCCAAATGTTGGGGTCTCAGCGGCCCTAATCAATTGCTGGGGGGTGATGTGTTGAAGCGGCTTGACGAATCCTTTTTTTGCCAAGAGTGTTGCTTGGTACTACGAGATCTTCTAGCCTTACATCATTTAATTTTTGAATATTCTACCCACGCCCTAATTTGATTTTGGATGCAGGGTAAATCGAAGACCGATGGTGAATAGTGAACACAGAGCTAATTTCACGCCAATTCTTTTCCCCTTTTATATTTTGTACTTGTTTTGACCAAGAGGATATTATTGGGCTACGGTTATAAAAAACATGGACAAATTCAGAGTTCCGGGTATTTTATAAAAAAAAAAAGAATAATGGGCAAAGTGTGTTTGATTTTTAAGAGATAAAAACGACCGATAAAAAAAATCCACTCTTTTTATATACTAAAAAGAGAATAAAAAATAAACGGTGGCATGTAAGGCTTCGTTTTTACACACAAAGAAAAGACGAACTCATGGAACCCGGACCCTCCCTATACACCACATAAAAAACACAACATTTAACAAATAATTTATAACCCCACAATACAACCAAATCACTCAGCACCACCAAAACGCCGCCACCCCCAGCAAAAAACCCCCACCCCCCCCCCCCCCAACACCGCCCCCCCCCCCCCACCCACCACATCCTTCAGTTTGTGTACGCCAAACTGAACAAATAAACCACAAACAGAAAAAATTGTATACCAAAAATCGTGGCGGGATGAAAAAACACTCAATAAAAAAAAAAATGCCCCCTAACAACGTGCTAATCCTCCCCGCCGCTCCCCCTCCAAAAGCCCCCCAAGCAAATCAACACCCCACCCCCGGCAAAATGACCCCAGACCCACAGCCTAAACACCTATCACAAGCACTCCTGATTCAACCCTCACCCGACTCGTGCACGCACATATACCACCGGTATTTATTAGCCCCATTATTTCTTGTGAGTAAATTTGTTTGGCATTACAAATCCGAGTTCCCTACAAGCCCTAACACAGACAAAACAATATCAATATCACACAGCATATTTATTTTAGCACAATTTTTCTCATAAAAGGGGACATTTATGATTAATAGATAAGGTATATGTGTATTATCTCACAAATCATAAAAAATTTATTCCCCCTAAAAACTAAGCGATAGTGTGTCCCTCACAGCAATAGTTAAATAATGCTTTAAAAAACCAAATACCCTACAAAACTTCCCCAACTAAAGAAAATCTTGAATAGTAGCAAAGGACATTTTGTTTGTGGTGAAAGAGAAATTAAAATCAACAAAGCTATAAAAAAAAACATAAGCCCCCTTTATTTTTTCCCTCATTATTTATTTATTTTTTTTTTTCTTATTCTTTTATTTTTTTTTTGTTTTGTTATTTTATTGATTAGTTTTTTATTTAATTTTTTTAAGAAATTAGAATATTACATTTTTTTTTTTGTTTTTAATTTTTTATTTCTATTTTTTTTGTTTTTTTTTTTTCAAAAATTTAAAAAAAAACCTTAGAATATTTCGACCTTTCGTGCTACTTTTTTTAATCCAAACTTCGGTTTAGGGAAGATGTATAGAACACAAGATGGCATTCGCTGACCGAGAAATGGATTTGCCCCCAAGCGAAGGGATAAAATATCCAACTCACGTCCCATCCGACTTTTCAACTGGAGAGAAGAATCACAACTTCGCTTCCAGAACAAATCCAAGCTTCAAAAACACAATCACAAAAGCTAAAAATAGCTAACATGTAATACTCCGATATTGCAACTATGTATTGAAAACTTTTTTTTAAAATAAAAGAAAATTTAAAAAAAAAAAAAAACCGCCTCCCGAATAACGGAGTGAGATAATTGTTAATTTAAATTATTGATTAAATAAAAAAAACTAAAGGAACTTCAGTGAGTGAGCTATTTTAGTGGCCCAATTACAAACCCTAATAAAATGTGGCGCCATCCACGTTGACGACTATAGGCGGGGGGGGGGCCCACAATACTGCAACAGGACTTGGCATCACGTTCCCCCCAACGAAAAAATAAAATACGTTTACGGCGAGAAAATCATCCCAATGTAGCGGACTTTCCGTCTTGGCAACAAACCCAACCCTTAGCGGCTAAGTGAACCAGGCATTTGAAAAAAAAAAAACACCACCCACAAAGACTTAGTTATCAGGACTCACAAGACCTTAGAGATTTTTTTATCCATCAAATAAAAACGTCTCAATGTTTTATCTTTCCACCCCACTTTATTTTAGTAATTTCTTCTTTTCTCCTTGAATTTGCGCCATATGCTTTAGAAAAAAAGAAAAAAAAAAAAAATAAAAAATAGAATAGTCAAAAAGTTCAAAGACAAAACATAATGAATTTTTAACAAAAAGAAAATTCTTATTTATTAAATTCAAATACTTAAGATAAAATATTTTTTAGCATCGCAATAATGTAACCCTTGAAAGCGCTATTTAGAAGGCTGCAACACGTTGTGACCGCAAGATAGCACAAACTTTTATCAGTCACAGATTTTATTCTTACTATGGGCTTTCTTTAGAAGACCACCACATCGGTTGTGAGCCGCAAAGAGGTAAGTAAACTTTTTATTCAGACCCCACAGTTTTTATATATTAATATATTGTTATTATTATTATATAAATATATATATATATATATATATATATATTATATAGAGAAGACTTCTTTTTGAAAAATTCAAGTATAAGTTTGAACTAAGACTAAATTTTTTGCTATATATTACATAAAAATTATTGATTTAAGTTTAATCTCCAAAAACAGCACGTATATTAATCTGATTAGAAGCTTATGGGAGAAAAAGCCACAAATTACATACATGAGCTCTTAAGATTTCCAACTAATCCTTGTTTAGCATCCCACTCATACTTAACTCTATCATTTTTCGTTCTTCGCGAATTTTCACGAACGCTTAGCCTAAAAGTTATGGAACAAGCTAGAGCTCAACACGCTCGACCGGGTCAAAATTTACCTTTATTCTACCCAGCAAGAAAGTCAAAATTGTGACAAAAACACTTATTTTATTTTTGAAATTTTTTAAATTTTTTCTTTTTTTTTTTGAAAATTTTGGTGGGAAAACAGGGTACGTGAGAACAACGGGCAAAAGTAGGTAAGATTATATCAAAGATATACTACCCCATACTAAAATTAAACATTGTCCTCAATGTTTCCTAATCTAAGGCTAAAAACCCCATACTAGAACTCAAAAAGGTCGAATGCATAACTCAAGCCTGAAGAAAGTATCACTAAAATCTTAAGCCGTTTATCAAGTGTGCTAAAAGATAAATGTTAGTCGATAAAAATCTTTAGGATATCGGATTTCCCCAAACTAATGGCAAGCAAAGGCTCGGAAGATCGAGTGGACCGGGACAAAACACCGAACATGAGAGTCTTCAGAAAATTTTGGGTCAATCCTGCAAATAATCACAAGTACAAAAAATGAGAATCGGAAAAGTACAAGCCTCCCACATCACAATAAAAATAAGAAAGAAGATAGAAGGATAAGCCTGGGGTGCCTCCCACGAAGCGCTTTATTTTTGGTAACCGAGTCACATAGCTTGACTCGATCCCCGAATTCATTCGTCCTTGGAGAAAGTGTAAATGGAAGAGAAAATCTCAATCGGGCTTTCATTAATGTTTGGATAAACATTTAAGCACATGAAAGTTCCATCCGATGAGATGCCACCAGCTCTCAGTGGAGATGCCGAGATCAAAAATGGTGTCCTCATTCTCAGTGGAGGAAAGTAAGCGAGAAACCTCAGGGTAAGTGAGATACGGAAGAAAAGTCCGAGTGACAAATGTAAAGGAATTGTCAACTTCAACATTAATCTCACCCCTCCTGGGTCAAAACATTCATCTTCATTAACATTGTTTATCATGTGAACATCGGGTTCCATGTCGAAGGTTAACCGTTCATATTCGGGAATGAGATCATCGTTAAGCAAGTTGTCAATAACATCCTTTTTCGAGTCAAAATCACTTTCAATACCTGCTGGTATCGAATCATCTGGTCCGGAAAATATACCGATCTCTTCCCTGTTAGAGTCACTATCCTCAATAAGGGTAGTAGATGTGGGAAGAGACTCGATGATTGTATGAAAATTTTTCGGCGACCAGGAAGATGAATTTCCGCAAAGCAACGACATTCGACTGATATAATCCTCGCGCTCTCTAACAATTCTTGGAGGAATCGTGATGACTCCTCCAGCGAACTCATGGTGAAGAGGATCACTCTTGGGAGAAAAAAGTTATCAAAGTATCATGGTCTGGTTCATTCTTAATGTGTTGTGGTTCATGATCGAAAATTACCTCGGAAGAGATATTATGGGTGTTATCATCACTAAGCAAACTCTCAAGATATAATACGTCTCCCTCTGAGTCATAATAACCTTCCTCAATATACGTAGGAACTTTGATAGCTAGAAAAGCATCGATCTCATCATTGTCGCCTCCTGGGTCGAAACACTCAGCTTTATCAATTGGAGCATCGTACAAAATTCTTTTCCAATCATTCGTTTTACATTCCAAATCAAATAAATCATCATTCTCTTTGAAAGGTTGTTCATCGATGAATCCCTCGAGAATAGAAACAATGCTTTCCATAGGAGTAGATGGATCATGGTGAAGTAGAATCTCAATGTCGTCTCTTGGAGTGAGGAACTCATCTTTATTAGAATCAGAAAGAGGTGTGACTAGGAAATTCGACTCATCAAGGTTGTGAGAATGTAGACAGCTTCTTGGCCCGAAACACATCGCCGGAATACTGGATCCGCACAGCAGGTTTTGAAAAGAAAGGGTCGTCCCAAAAATAGTGTTTGACATCTTTGAAAAAATTGTTTTTCTGTTGAGTTGACATTCCTTTAATAATGAAATTCCCCGCGTGGTAATTTGCATAATCCGCAAACCACGGGGTACTTGGGTCACCATGAGAAGTCACCATATTAAGTGTCTTGAGAGGAAAATTTTCATTAATTTCCTTTGGATCGAAAACATTTTCATACGGGTTTTCTAATCAAGACAAATGATCGGCTACTTAGTTCTCAACTCCCTTCGTATCAATTACTTTAAAATCGAATTCCTGAAGGAGTAGAACCCATCTTAGCAATCTTGCTTTGGCATCTTTCTTAGCAAAAAGGTACTTAAGGGCGGAATGGTCCGTATACACTATGCTTTTTTATTCATGATGAGGTTTGGACCGGGAATTTTTCAAAGCATAACATACCAAACATCTTTTCTGTTGTGGTGTAGTTCGATTCCGCCTCGGTCATCGTTTTGCTTGCATAATGTATCGGCCTAAAGTGCTTCTCAAGTCGTTGCCCAGAACCGCACCTATGGCATAGTCGCTAGCATCGCACATAAGCTCAAAGGGTTGGTCCCAGTCAGGAGCAATTAGAATTGGAGCTTCGGTTAATTTTTCTTTAAGTATGAAAAAGCTGATGCATTACCTCTAAGAAAAAAAAAAAATAAATGGAGTGTTTTTTTTCAAGGAGTTGTGTCATTGGTCGAGACCATCTTTGAAAAGTCCTTGATTTGAATATACGGTAAAACTGCACGTCTGAGGAAAACTCCTTAATACCTTGACGGTATGTTGGGTCGGTAATTTAGCAATGCGTCTATTTTGGCTTTGTCGACTCTCATTCCTTTCTTTGAAATTTTGTATCATGTACAATGCCTTCTACACAATAAAATGGCTTTCTCCCAATTTGAGCTTAAATTAGTGTCTTCACACCGTTTTTTAAGCTCTTTTCTAAATTGGAAAGCACGTAGAAGAAAAATAATTTCCGAAACTGAAAAGTCATCCATGAAAAATTTCATTGTCTTTTCAATCATATCATGGAATATGGCCATCATACACCTTTGGAACGTTGCCTGGTGCATTGCATATCCAAAAGGCATGCGACGATAAGCATAAACGTTCCTTATATGGGCAGCGTGATGTGGTCTTTCTTGATCTATAGGATCGATTGGCATTTGAAATATCCTGAGAAAAACCATCAGGAAACATAGTACTCATTTCCTGCGAGTATCTTAAGCCTTTGATCCATTAAACGGCAAATGGAAGTGGTCTTTACGGTGTGGTTCGTTTCAATTGCAGTTAATCAATACAAACTCTCCATCCCGTTACAAGTCTAGTCGGTACTAACTCATTTTCATCATTGGTCACTACGGTCATTCCTCCTTTCTTTGGCACACAGTGCACTGGGCTCACCCAAGGACTATCTGAGATTGGGTAAATCAATCCAGCGTCAAGAAGTTTTTCAACCTCTTTCTTAATGACATCATGGATCTTTGGATTAACCCTTCTCTGATGTTGGACCGCTGGTTCATAGTCATCTTCCATTAGAATTTTATAAGAACAAAATCCCGAGTTAATACCCTTAATGTCGGAAAGTTTCCAAGCAATCGCTTGCTTTCGGGACTTTAGAACCTTTATGAGAGCGGTCTTTTCATCGACACTCAAATCTTTGGCAATTATGACCGGCAACTTGTTGTTGTCTTCCAAAAATGCATATTCGAGATGAGGCGGTAAGTCCTTAAGTTCAACCTCAGGAGGTTCATCAATTGAAGATTTGGCAGTTTTGGCTTCACAAATTTTAAGTCCCTTTCTGATTTCTGGCAAAATAGTTTCCTTGGTTTCGGAGGGGTGGTGAAGGATCACTGTTAAGGAGTGCTTCGAGAATAAGAATGCCCCCCTCTGGGTCATAATAAGATTCATCAACTTCCGGTGAAGTTGGATCGTCGGCTAGAGCAAGAAAAGCATCAGCTTCTTCTAATAGTAGAAAATCACTATCCTCGAAAGGAGTGAGAGTCAGAGAAGAATTTGAAACTATCGGGTCATATCCGGGAGTGGGATTGCCACTGGCTATCACGTCTGAAAATCCTAGAACTTCTTAAGAATACTCTTCATAAGCTAATTCAACAACGTCGATTCGATTCGCCGTCATATCATTATAATTAACTGAGTATCTCGAAGTCTGATCAAGATTATAAGTAATGGCCTCATTGTCTACTCGAAGGGTTAATTCACCTTTGTATAGGTCTATCAAAGCACGGTCTGTTCTTAAGAAAACCCTTCTAAGAATTAGAGTACTTCGTGGGTCTGGTTCAAATCTACGGACCTCGAAAGACGGCTAGAAACTGGAATACACCAACTTTAACGTTGACATCTTTAGCAATACCAATTGGTCGTGAGATCGAACGGTCCGCTAGTTCTAGTGTCATGCATGTTGGAGTCGGGTCTGGAAGGTTAAGCTTTTTCCACACTGAAAATGGCATGAGATTTATGCTAGCGTCAAGATCGGCCAAGGCTAAGCACTCATCCATTCCAGGAAATTTACATTGAATAAGGAATCTGCCGGGGTTACCAAGTTTTTTGGGTAACTTGTTTAGTATGACCGCCGAGCAATGTTCGTTCAAAGGGGTCCTAGCCATCTCACTAAGCTTTTCTTTATTTCTAATTATGGCCCTTTACGAGTTGCCTTAGGGTTTAGGGTTTAGGGTTTGGGGTTTATGGTTTAGGGTTTAGGGTTTAGGGTTTATGGTTTAGGGTTTAGGGTTTAAGGGTTTAGGGTTTAATTTTTAGGGTTTAGGGTTTAGGGTTTAAGGTTTAGGGTTAAGGTTTTGGGTTTTGGGTTTAAGGTTTAGGGTTTAGGGTTTTGGGTTTTGGGTTTTGGGTTTAGGGTTTAGGGTTTAGGGTTTAGGGTTTATGGTTTAGGGTTTTGGGTTTAGGGTTTAGGGTTTAGGGTTTAGGGTTTAGGGTTTAGGGTTTAGGGTTTAGGGTTTAGGGTTTAGGGTTTAGGGTTTAGGGTTTAGGGTTTAGTGTTTATGGTTTATGGTTTATGGTTTAGGGTTTATGGTTTAGGGTTTTGGGTTTTGGGTTTAGGGTTTATGGTTTAGGGTTTTGGGTTTAGGGTTTAGGGTTTAGGGTTTAGGGTTTAGGGTTTAGGGTTTAGGGTTTAGGGTTTAGGGTTTATGGTTTAAGGTTTAGGGTTTGGGGTTTGGGGTTTGGGGTTTGGGGTTTAGGGTTTAGGGTTTAGGGTTTAGGGTTTAGGGTTTAGGGTTTAGGGTTTAGGGTTTATTGTTTAGGGTTTAGGGTTTATGGTTTAGGGTTTATGGTTTAGGGTTTTGGGTTTAGGGTTTAGGGTTTAGGGTTATGGGTTTAGGGTTTAGGGTTTAGGGTTTAGGGTTTAGGGTTTAGGGTTTAGGGTTTAGGGTTTAGGGTTTATGGTTTAGTGTTTAGGGTTTAGGGTTGTGGGTTTAGGGTTTAGGGTTTAGGGTTTAGGGTTTAGGGTTTAGGGTTTAGGGTTTAGGGTTTAGGGTTTAGGGTTTATGGTTTATGGTTTAGGGTTTTGGGTTTAGGGTTTAGGGTTTAGGGTTTAGGGTTTAGGGTTTAGGGTTTAGGGTTTTAGGTTTAGAGTTTATGGTTTAGGGTTTAGGGTTTAAGGTTTAGGGTTTACGGTTTATGGTTTAGGGTTCGGGTTTAGGGTTTGGGGTTTGGGGTTTACGGTTTAGGGTTTGGGGTTTAGGGTTTAGGGTTTATGGTTTAGGGATTATGGTTTAGGGGTTATGGTTTAGAATTTTGGGTTTAGGGTTTAGGGTTTAGGGTTTAGGGTTTAGGGTTTAGGGTTTAGGGTTTAGGGCTTAGGGTTTAGGGTTTAGGGTTTAGGGTTTATGGTTTAGTGTTTAGGGTTTAGGGTTTAGGGTTTAGGGTTTAGGGTTTAGGGTTTAGGGTTTAGGGTTTAGGGTTTAGGGTTTAGGGTTTAGGGTTTAGGGTTTAAGCAAGATGTGGCTACGTTTGTATCCAAATGTATGACTTGTCAGCAGGTCAAAATTGAACATCAGAGGGCTAGTGGTTTGTTACAGCCGTTGGAGATTCCTATGTGGAAATGGGATGAGATTTCCATGGATTTCGTTACTGGTTTGCCTACTACTCAGAAAAGACATGATGCGATTTGGGTGGTTGTTGATCGGCTAACCAAGTCTGCTCATTTCTTACCCATTCGGAAGAACTATGGTATTAGTAAGTTGGCGGAGATTTTTCGACAGGAAATTGTTAGACTGCATGGTACTCCGACTTCTATTGTGTCCGACAGAGATCTAAAGTTTACGTCTCATTTTTGGAAAGGATTACAGAAAGCTTGGGGAACTCGTCTTAAGTTCAGTACAACATTTCATCCTCAAACCGATGGTCAGTTAGAGAGGACCATTCAGACTTTAGAAGATATGTTGAGGGCTTGTGCTTTGGAATGGACAGGTAGTTGGGATGAATATTTGTGCTTGGTGGAGTTTGCCTACAATAATAGTTGGCATGATCAGCATCAAGTAGCACCTTTCGAGCTTTTGTATGGTAGAAAATGTTGAGCACTTATTTGTTGGGATGAAGTAGGTGAACGTTTGATTGAAGGTCCGGAGCTCATCGAGATTACTAATGAGAAAGTGGCTGTTGCTAAGGAGAAATTGAAAGAGGCTAGATTAGCGACAGAAAGAGATTATAATGATAAGCATCGACGTGACTTAGAGTTTCAAGTTGGAGATCGTGTATTTCTGAAGGTTTGCCATTTAGAGGAGTTAAACGTTTTGGGATCAAGGGCAAGCTCAGTCCTCGATTCTTCGGTCCGTTTGAGATTTTGGAACGTATTGGAGAGGTTTCTCGTATCGTCTGGCGATACTCGCAGTTATCGCACGTTCACGATGTCTTTCCATGTATCTCTTTTGGTGGGGATACCATTATCAGCCATTGCAAGTCGCATTCTTATCAATTTGGTTCAGATCGGCCTGATATGTCTATGTCGAAGAAACCTGATCCTTTCTAGATCGTCAGAGAGGTCATGAGAAACAAAGTTATTCACTTTTGTGAAGGATTCTTTGGATGAAATCACCCGTGCGTAGTGGCTACATGGGAGACCGAAGAGTCTATGCGAGCTGTTATCATCTTTCTGTGTTAGTTCGGTATTGTTTTCGGTTTCGTCTCATTTCGTTTTCATTCCGGTTCATTTCACTTATCGAGGACGAAATTTTTTTTAGAGGGGGAAGAAGTTGTATAAAACCTAAAAATATAAACAAGTGTAAAAATTCCAAAATGCCCCTAATTCAAGAAAATTTCATAAAAGCTTAAATAAAATTCATTTAAATGTTAGAAAATTATATTAAATGCAACTGTGACAATTATGAAAATTTATGTAAGATTAATTACTTTATTATTATGTAAGGAAAAATAATTTATAACTATGTTATAATTATTTATGCCGGAATTATTATATGTATTTAATTATTATACGCTTACAAATTTATTAAAATATATAAAGGATAATTACCAAATAATTAGCAAAATTAAAATCAGATTTATTCCATTTTGAAAAGCCCATTATTCGGACAAATACTTGTTAAAATTCATTTGTGATTTCTTTGATCTAAAATCTAATAACCAAATTAGCCGATACCTAAAATCATAAAAGTGGCGGACACATAATTTTCTCCCTGGCAGCACGAATTTTCTAAGGTGTTTTGAAAGTCAAGGATTGTGGGAAAAAATAGTGGGAAAATTGTAGAGTGCTTGGTTCGATTGTGGTTATTGTTTTGGGTTCGAATTAAGCAACCGGGTTCAATAATTCATAAAATCATCAAAAATAGATTTTTAAATTTATCTAGGTATTTTTGTATTCATTTATCTCATTTTTCATCATATTAATTCGTTCTATGCTTAAGAAAAATTATCATGCATGTTATTTTGGTCGAAATAATTAAATCATGTTCGAAACCCTAATTTTGGATTAATTATGAAATCGGCATTTGTAATATTTGTAAAATTGATTTTATATTTTTCTAAGGTTTTTTATATCATATATGACTCAGATAAATTGTTGGAAAAATTTAGGAAGGATTCGAATAATTATTTGGGGATTTATCTTATTTGCCGATTTCGAATAAAAGGAAAAAGGAAAGAAATAAAATTAGGGTTAGGGTTTTGATAATTTTTCCAGGTGCAATAAATGCTAATGATTGGGTAATAATTGTGTTTGTGATTGGGAAAAATTAAATTAGGGTTTTGTGAATTAATTAGTTAGCCGAATTATGATTTAAAAGTATAAGGACTTGTTTTGTAATTTCTGAAACTATGGGGTCTGTTTTAGACATGTTATTATATTTATTATATTCTGTATAAAATAAGTTGGGGGGTATAAAATGTCATATTGATATTATTTTGGATTTAAAATGGTTAATTACATATAATAAGTAATTAGAAATTAATTAATTAAAATAGAGGGACTGAAATTGTAAATTCTGAAAAGTATAAGGTTTGGTTAGTATTTAATGTATAAAGTATGATTTTGTCATATTTGAATCTATAAGGGCTTGTTTTGTAATTATGGATAATTAAAGATAATGTTTAATTAATTAATAAACCAAAAGGACTAAATATGTAAATTATGTAAAATTAAGGGTTTGACTTGTAAATACAGAAAATGGAAGGTATAATCTGAATAAAATGTGAAACTTTGATATTTACACTTTTAACCTTGAAAATTGTTGATTTTGTATATTAAACCCTAAAATATGGAAAGTTGTCATATTTAACCCTAAACTTGTAAGGTTGGCATATTAAGTCCCTAAGCTATTCAAAATACTTAATAGAATCTCAAATGATGAATATTACTAATTTTGGAAACTTACTAAAAATGGAAAGTTACTAAAAATGGAAAGTTACTAAAAATGGAAAGTTACTAAAAATAGAAAGTTACTAAAAATGGAATTTAGGGTGTAGGATTTATAGTTTATAGTTTAGGGTTTTGGGTTTAGGGTTTAGGGTTTAGGGTTTAGCGTTTAGGGTTTAGTGTTTAGGG